>VXBX01006399.1:330219-487240 GCA_013400415.1 Scytalopus superciliaris
CCGCGGCACCTCCCCAGGGCCCCGCGTTCCCCCGCGGCCTTGGTGCCGGGCGGGTGGGCAGAGAGCCCCGGGCGCGGCAGCACTGCGGGGCTGGCTCTGGCCGGGGAAGGGCCCCGGAGGGATCCCCGCCCAGGCGGGGGGCGGCAGGGATGCACCTCCGACCAGGAGCGCCCTTTTATTTAGTGATTCCATTATTGGCGTGTCTGTGTATCCCCGGGGCCGAGACGCGCCGGGCACGCCTTGCAGAGCTTTGGTAGGGCCCTGCCGGGCAAACTGAGCCATTCCCTCGTCCGCAGGGCGAGGATGAGTCTCTTCGGATCCACGTCGGGGTTCGGCACCGGCGGCACCGGCATGTTCGGCAGCACGACAGCAGATAACCACAACCCCATGAAGGTAGGTGTGCCAGCCCCGTGTGGGTGTGTCACAGCAACGCCTCCGAACGGGCTCTGTAGGGGCTGTAAGGTCTCGGTGAATGTGCCAAATGTTGTTCTGTCTCCTGTCCGTTGTAGGACATCGAAGTAACGTCTCCTCCCGATGACAGCATCTCTTGTTTAGCGTTTAGTCCACCGACGCTGCCGGGTAATTTCCTCATTGCAGGATCATGGGCCAATGATGTAAGTACTCGCAGTCAGACGTGCAGGTGGATGAAGGGGGAGCATTGGTGCCTAAGCTGCAAAAAGGGATCCTCAAAACTCTGGTCAGGGCACTTGAAAATATAACTTGTTGAAGAACTGTGAAATTTCTGTCTGGTACCAAGGCACGAAGTTTAGCAAAGCTGGTAAATCATTCAGTTTGACAGTGTAGTCTCAAAAAGATTAAGTTCACGCAGCATTATTGAAGTGTTTTTGGATTGCAGGGTGTGATCCCAGCTGGCAAAAACAGGGAGGGAAGATCAATGTGGGCATGTTTTTTAACATTGATCTGCTGGCTGGTGGCCTGCAGCAAGCAGCCTCTGCCCAGCTGAGGGTTAAAGGCTCTGCAGGACAGCACTGTGAGGTGTTACATGTTCTTAAGGTACTTCTGAGGTGAAATTGAAGTTGTGGGGTTGAGTTTTGGCTGCACAGGTGAAAGGAACATGATCAGAGAAAATAGGGTTTCACTAGAAAACAAACTGCAGACCTTGGTGTTTATAATCATAGTTTTTGTTGGATAAACTAAGGCTGGGATCTTCAAGATGAGTCTTTTGAGTTCACGTTACTGTGTTACATCTGCTTCTCCTGTTACAGGTTCGCTGCTGGGAAGTTCAGGATAATGGACAGACAATTCCAAAGGCTCAGCAGATGCACACAGGGCCCGTACTAGATGCCTGCTGGAGTGATGTATGTTCTTGTTTAAAAACAAATACCAAATTTTTACCAAAACTCTAAATATTGGTGTGTGGTTTCCAGGCAGATGAGTGACACATGTAGATAGAGCCCATGGTTATTGTGTGGACTGACATTGCAATAAATGTGTGCTAAGTGTGTCCTGATGGGATAAACTGATGTGGCCTTAAGGTTAAAGTGGAGTTTAAAAGTTAAGAGTGTGTTTAAAGCTAAATAAAACCTGGCACTGTTTGCTCTTTTATGACATACAGTCATAAATAGCTTTTCATTTTTATGTTTCTTCTTTGTCTTGCAATCCCAGTATATGTTATATTGATGTCACACTGTTATTAGAAGAGACTAAGACTAAACAGTTTTCTAATAGATACTTCATGATAGAGACAGTTAATCCCTTGGTCTTATTCTTGTTTTTTAGGATGGGAGTAAAGTATTTACTGCTTCTTGTGATAAAACTGCCAAAATGTGGGATCTCAACAGTAATCAAGCAATTCAGATTGCACAAGTAAGTAAGCAAGCCCGGACTATTAGTTGGTTCTTTTTCCTCTTCTATTTTTATTCAAATTTAACTTTCTTAGCATTTTTGTATTCTTGAGCGAGTGAAGTGCACCTGAATAGGTGATCAGTGATATGAATAATCTGTGCCCCTCTTTCCTGTGTTTTACTTCAAAGAACCCTGTCCATTGCTGCAGTGCTCTCACTAAGTCCTCCTGCTGCATTAGAGGGGAAAAAAATTTTCAGATATCATTGAATTCACTTTCACAAGTACCCGTTTTCTGCTGCAACAGTAACAGGGATCATAATTTACATTGTCAATTCAGAAGTTCATGTCTGTTCATAGAATCTGTAGTTATGGTGACTAAAATGAGTTACCAGTTATATAATTTAAGAAGTCAGTCCCTATAATGATTGCTTTTTGTATCTTATTTGAGGTGATAAAATTTAAGTTCCAAGCCTTTATTTTAAAATCTTGTTGGTGTCATTAACATTGGCCTTTTTTCTGTAGCTGTTGACAGGAGTTCAGGTTTTTATTAGTTTAATATAGTATGTTATGTATTTAAAAGTGTTGATTTTTAGCATGATGGATAACATCCTTTATAAATAAAGTCCTGCTGCTCATAATTTATATTTCTGCTGTGTAGAGTGATTTGGCTGTAGTCCTTTGTATCAGGAACCTTTTTGTTTACATGAATGATTTTACAGCACTAAACACAGTAAGGTTATGATCAATCTTTATCGTAACTGCTCTGACTAAAATTATGGATCACTTTTCTTAAATAGATAAAAAGTGTAAATAAATACAAAAATATGAGGAGCATAAACAAGAAATGTGGTCTGTTATTCTAGTAATTGTATGTGTGTTTCTCCTTTTTTTCTTCAGCATGATGCTCCTGTGAAGACTATCCACTGGATTAAAGCACCAAATTATAGCTGTGTGATGACAGGAAGCTGGGATAAAACTTTGAAGGTATGATTTTTACCTGAACAAAAGTGTGCTGGTAAGCTATGTATGGAAGTATTTATGTGAAGTGAAAATGTTTTATTAAGTGCTAACCATTAGTGGAATAGCCTCAGTTCACAGCGTTACACTATTCTAGACAATGAAACAACTTGTGTCAATTGTATTCTCTTTACTAAAGAGAATTTTAAAATGTAAATTTAAAGAGTGTGTCCTCAGTTCCCAGTGTAAGTTTGTTCATTTTTCTGTCCCCATCAGTTTTGGGATACCCGGTCACCGACTCCTATGATGACACTGCAGCTCCCTGAAAGGTGTTACTGTGCAGATGTGGTAAGCCAGGATGTACAGTAAACTGGTGTCAATGGGATAACTGGGAGTAGGAATAAACTGGCGGGTTTTGGGACTTCTCTAGGGTAGTATTGAATACTGTTAGTATTTGATCTCTGTGTGATTTTAGTAGAACATAATCTGATCTTCATTAGGCTCTGGAAAACATGGATTTTCATACACAATTAGTCTCCTTTTACCATCACAAAACTGAATCAGCACTAGGACTGACCTACCTTAAGCTCTGGACAAGTTTTTATACCCCTCTTGCACTTCACATTGGAAGAATCACCTAATAATTAGTTGATTTTTGGTGTGTTTTAATTTCAGGGGAATATAGCAGGGAAAAATTGAGTTGTTATGTTTGAAAATATGTCTACAAAGGAACTTTGTTCTCTTTCTTCTTCCCATTTGCCTCCTAATTCCTATGAGTTCATCAGGGTTTTCTGTGAAATCATAGAATTCTCTGCCATGCTATTAATACAAGTGTCTCTCTTCCAACCTTACCCAGGTTCATCCTATGGCAGCTGTGGCCACTGCAGAAAGGGGTTTGATAGTTTATCAGTTAGAGAACCAGCCTTCTGAATTCAGAAGAATAGAATCTCCTCTTAAGCACCAGGTAAGTGACAGAATTTATTATGAGTGTATTTCTACAGGTTGTTGACATTCTGGGCTTGACATGTTTTGGGAAAAACAAGCACTATTTCAAAGCCAAGTTTTCTTAGTATGGCACATGACCTGGTCTGCCATTGATCTATTGCTCATCTTCGTAAGGATTTAGAAATTCAGATAACTGTGGCCCAAATTCTCAACAGAATTTGACCTCTCTCTTAACCTTGTTTGTGGTTTTGCTTTACTTTGCATTGATGTCTGTGATGTTTTGTGTCCCTGTGGAAAAGAAGTCTGTCTAAAAATCATTTTTATCTCCAATTTAGCATCGCTGTGTGGCCATTTTTAAAGACAAAGTGAACAAACCAACTGGATTTGCCCTTGGAAGTATTGAAGGAAGAGTGGCTATTCATTATATCAATCCCCCCAATCCGTAAGTATTTAATAAAACATCCTTTCTGTATTGCTCAGTTCACAATAATGAATCTAAAAGGGTATTTTTTTTTTAAATTACTTTTTTGCTTCCCTCCCAGTGCAAAAGATAATTTCACTTTTAAATGCCATCGCTCGAATGGAACAAACACATCAGCACCTCAGGACATCTATGCTGTAAGTATTCAACCTGTGCCACTGTATCATAAATTGGCTCTGATTCTGTGTTCTCTTAAACCTTTTACCTTGCCTAAAATAATCCTAAACATGAATTTAAAGACCTGTTATAGTCATAATTTAAGAGAAAAGACAAATTTTTGTACTTACCATAAAACAAGCACCAGATCAGCCTTTCATTAAATCACCAAAAAGTGGAGTTGACAGTTGTTAATTTTTCAGATACTGAAACACAGTTTAATGTAGTGGTGTAATGCAATTATGCATTGAATTTTTAGGTATTACAAAAAAAGGTGATGCTTTTCTTGTTGCTTTGGTGGTTTTTGTTTGATTGGTTTTTTTGTTTTGTTTTTTTTTCTCCAAAAATATATCTGAAAACATTTTATAAAATTAAGAGCTCTATCTAGTTGAAATTTTTTTGTGTGTATTTAGTCTTTTAAGGCTTCAGCGCTTCTGTTCCCATCACCTCATTCATATGTGAGGTGTTTTACATGGTGTTTTTTGTGATTCTGCAGGTAAATGGGATAGCATTTCACCCTGTCCATGGTACTCTTGCAACAGTGGGATCTGATGGTAGATTCAGCTTTTGGGATAAAGATGCACGGACAAAGCTAAAAACTTCAGAACAGCTTGACCAGCCAATATCTGCTTGTTGTTTCAATCATAATGGCAATATATTTGCATATGCTTCCAGTTATGATTGGTCAAAGGTAAGAAAGGTTTGGACTCATATTCATAATTGCAGTTGACAACTAATGGACATTTTGGACACCTGATGAAGTTTAACACTGAACTTGTACATTCCCAGAGTTCTAGCTTCAGTTGGACATGGTTGCTAAATGATGCTGTCCTGCAAATGTGGATGAGCAGAATGTACATTCCACGAGTCAGTGGTTTCTCACACACACTCTGCCCTGGGCAGTGTCCTGGGGCAGTGTGGCACCCTAACAGGTTCCCACAGATCTCTTTGAAATGCACAGCTCTGCTTCTTGTGAGGGAAGAAAAGCTGTGACTGTGGTTATAAACGCCCCAGTATTTGTGTTGAATTTCCACTACCATTCAGTGAAGCTTAACCATATAGATTAAAGAGAATCACAGCAAATATGTGGAAAATCAATACTTCCTAATAGTTCAAGACAGGAGGGTAGCAGGGTTGAAATGTAACTGATTGTGGTACTTTGAGGATAATCCTTGTGTTTTTGACTGAAATGCATGCAGAAATCACACAGATTAACTCAATTTCATGCCACTAAAAGGAAAATTTTACTTGACTGCATTGTATCTAGTCTTCTGTCCAAAGTAGAATGCCAGGGTGGATAAATTCTTCACTCAGTGGTAGAGATGGACCAGAGTATCTGTGAGATCTGTAAACCAATATTAAGTAATAAAACCAGTAGGTGTTAAGTACTAAACTTCCTTCCCAGAACCATTTCTGTCCATAGCGTTGGTAATTTCCAACTTGCTTAGCTTTATTAGTGTTGACTCTCCCTGATTTGGATAATTGGGTATTGAGCTGGTAATGTGTATGCAAATAATGTCAATATGCAAAATAGCACATTTGCATCTGCAGTTGGGGAACAGATAATTTTGCAGTTGCCTGTAGAATTTGGGTTTCACTTTGAAAAGATGTGACCTTGTGTCATTTAAAAGAAAATGAAAAGGGAAGCTGGGTGGCCATTAAAGGTTTAAAAAAATCATGTTTAAGTTCTTATGCTGCATCTGTAAAGTAGAACTTAAGAGATATATGGGTACTTTTTATTAATTTTTTACACTTCAAAAATGGATAAACATCCCTTAAATATTGCTTTATATGCACATTTCTTATTGCTTGTTTACAGTAAGCTCTTTCTAATCCACCAGTGTAGTCCAATATCTGGTCTTAAAGGCTTTAAAATTAAGCCTTTAGAAACCAAACTAATGGAAAATCTATATTCTTACATTTTAAAATAATGCTGATGTTTTTTGTTTGAAGAGAGTAAAACCAGATTATTTTTCTTTTTAGGGTCATGAATTCTATAATCCACAGAAGAAAAACTACATTTTTCTGCGAAATGCAGCAGAAGAGCTGAAGCCCAGGAATAAGAAGTAGAGTCTGACTTGTGATACTTGTTCTGCTCTTCCTGCCTCTGCTCTTCTGCCATTTGTGCCCTATTGCACCAGACAGTTGACTTGGGATCACAAACATTTAGCAGGAACTGTAAAAATTACATTAAATGTAATATGACTTGCTGGAGAACGTTTTTCAAATTAGATACTCTGATGTGTATAAGAGAGGCTCATAATGACATAACCATACTCTGTTCCACAGCAATAATGGAATTGCAGCAAAACCAACATCTGAGTAGATAACTCCTGCTTTGGAACGCAACCATTTGTATCTATGGATTTATTTTGTTAGTACTACATTAAAATTTGTTAATTATAACAGTTCTGGAGAAGTCGTATAAATACTGTATTTTTTGTAAGTACTTGAAGAATCACCAGTAATTCTTCTCAAAGGAGGCTCATTTTCTTAATAATTCAGGGGCTCTTTCATTGCTTTCTGGTTTTTGAAACGGAAGCATTGTCTGTTCTATGCCAGGGAGAAATGCTTTGCAAATTGTTTTCCCTCCTTTTTTAGATGAATAGGAAGGTATGTAAGGGGCCAACAGCAGTGACAGAAACTCAAGACAGAAGATGGGCCCAGTGCATACTTTAGTTTTTCCTACAATCCAGCAATGGTCACAAACTGTGTATTCTGTTTCAGAGAGGTTGCCAGCGGTGCCAAGAGTTAAAATGTTCACTAGCACACAGTCCAATAACAAAGCAAACCATTAAAGCTTTTATTCATGACCAAACCAGCATGTGCAAAATTTTTGTGACCTAAACTGCTTTGAAACTGACACCTTTTTAGAGTTAAAAGTTGGCTCTTCTACATGTCACTTGACATGGTTTTGTCCTGTAACAGGGTGTTCAGGACTGAAGACATTAGCAATTTTTGTATTAACTAGAAAGTAGTTCTGGGGAGCTTCATCCTGATCAAAAATGCTGTGAAACAAAGCAAGAGGGTCTCTTTCTGACTTGAATCTACCACTGTTTACTTTTAACTAGTCAGTTGTATACATGCCAAAGTTTTCTTTTTAGAAGTGAATGCTTATTATTCCTGTCTTAACTATTGTTTATTTGATAACGACTGAATAAAAAGGGGGGACGCATGTATAGAAATACATGTCATATTGTACAAATTCTCTGTAAAACTGTTATGTTTTAATGCTTATGGTTATGGATTCATGCTGCATTTCAAATAAAATTTTTACTAAATGCTTTTTTATATTCAGAAGTTCTGTTACAATAACATGGGCAAGGTGGGGTGGTGACCTCTAAAAGCAGCTTCTTGTTTCACTGTAATTCAGAGGCATATTCTGAAAATCAAGTCCTTTTCCTCCAGTTGCTTGAGCTGGGAATCAAATGCACTTTCCAACTGCTGTTTCACTATGAATGATCCCTGTGGATTTGAGTCAGAGTTGGGAGAACTGTTGGGAAAGATCTTCTGTGAGAATTAATTAAGTCCCTTTACATTTCAACAGCCAAACATCTTGACAACTTGTCTTCAGGAAAGGTGAATCATCCTTCAAACTCTCCTGCCTTCCTTTCACTTCAGACTCTTCCCTGTACAGTGTTAATCAGTTTTTGTTGTGGGTATTTCTTGTTTGGTACAGAGGAAAGTCCATGGTACATGCTCTTCTGTTGTTTTGGGATGATCTCTTCCATGTTTTATTTCTCAAAGATAATTTTTTCCTCTGCTCCCTCTATGTATTCCATGGTTTTAGATTTCATATTCACGGACTATTTGTTTTCTTTAAGATAGAAAAGAGTTCCCAGCACTTATATCAGTAGCTGGTAATTTCCTCAGCAATTTCTTCTGTTTCTGTTGATTTTTTTTCCTAAGGTTGTGATTGTTATGCAGCAATTTTCAGTTGTTAGCACATTTTTCCAGACTTCCCAGGCAAGTGAATACCACCAAGCAACTGCTGGCTCGAGATTAAATGGATGTGATCGTTGATGTGTGCAGAACTCCCACTGGTGTAAACAGGGAAGAATGGAATGTATCATTGTTTCTTGTTTTAGAAGATCTGGTATTTTTAGTTTAAATACTCGACAGTGTGAATGAGTGAGAGAAGACAGATTAGTTCAGCAGGTACATTTCTATGGGATCCGGTGGAGTTGAACCTACTGAAGTGGACACTAAAGCCAGCACTGCTATGTCTTGTTCTGTAACATGTTATGTGCTGATATGTTGAGTAGTTACTCCCCTGCTGGACTCTCTTTGTCAGTGAGGCTTCAGAATTATTTAGTCATCACTTGCTACTTGTTCAAACTAATTTTAGAAGGGCATATTTTCCATTATGTTGCTGTGCATGTTAGATATATTCAGCTCTGAGGAGAGAGTCACACTTTGAACTGATTTGTTTTCCATTACCCAAGTTAAGAGAACACATTGGCAATTTACTCCTCCCTGGAATTACTGTGAGGTTGTAAAGTACACACAGCTGTATCCCTTCGAGCATCAAACATAAGTGAGAGCTTATTCACACACTAGTAAGTAAGTGCATTTCTGGAAATGTATTAACTTGCTATTCTGTGGCAGTTACCTGTCCAAAAAAAATTGAGTGAAGAATATAAGATGCCTATTTTAATTAGCTTTTTGAAAGTTTGCTGTCAATGTTTGTGTTTTATTGCAGGAAAATAATCTTTGGCATAAAGAGCAACTCAGTGAAGCCCCCCAAATGGTAACATTTGACAGTACTTTCAGATGAGCTTCCTGCTACTGTCACATGTCCGTGGTTTTGCACGTTGGTTTAATGAAGTGTATTTTGGAAAACTAAGCACTTGCAAAGTTTGCCTGCTAAAGCCTTTCACAAATGAAACCAGACATGTTTGCACAATGGCAGGCAGGCAGGCAGTGTCTTAATTTACCGTCTGCCAGAGGAAATGCAATACTGAGTTGGTAAGTACTCCAGTTTAGCACCCAGGCCAGGAAACAGGCCAGGTTGAGTTGTGTTCCAGAGAGGTGTGGATCTGAGATCGAGCTGGGGTTAGGGGTGTGCTGGACATTGCAGTAAAACTATTGCTTAGGCCTGGTTCAATTGAATTGTGAAGAGGTGCTGTTTGCAGATGTGGTGTTTGGACAAATTGTGTCAGACCACTGTCACAAGGTTCACACTATCTGGCCTTTGAAATTATAGAAACCACGTATTTCTGATTTGGTTTTTCTACTTTGTTTGTAGAGATGAACCAGGGCAAAATGAAAAGCTGTTATGTTTCCAGATTGGCTAAGTGTCATTTGCAGTCTGGGGTAAGATTAACTTCTTTCCAAACTCTTTTTGGGGATTCGGTGTGTGAAACATTTCCCCAGGGGTTGTTCAGCTTTACCAGCCAGGTGAGAATCATCATCTGGTGCTGCAGAATACAATAATGGACGGAACAAATTCAGAACAGAAACAACTCCCTGGTAACACTCTCTACCCCAGCAGCTGCAGAACGCACAAGATGCTCCAATTCCAAGCTGTTGCTGCAAATCTGCTGCTGTGCCAGGCGATGGCAGTGCTGGTGGCTCCTGAGCAAAGCTCTCCCTGCACCCCGGGCTGCTGTGCCTGGCTCTGCTGGTGTTCTGTTTGGCTCTGGCAGTGCTGCTAAAATACAGGGTACACTTATTTGTCACCTATTTGTTCCCCCTTCCTCATTATCGGGCCCTGAAGGTCCTGTGAACCAAGTCAACCAAACATATTTCTTCTTCCCCTCCCTGCTGGCCTCAAGATTCCTGGGCTCCAGGCCGATTACTCCCTTCCTTGCTGGCCTTGAAGGTCCCAGGCACGCAGCCAGCCCAGTACTGTTAGTGATCCCATCACAGAACAGGGAGGTGTAACAGCACCCAGAGCACCGTCTGTAAAATCAGGGAGTCAGAAATCCTAAGCGGATACTTGGACTCAAAACTGGTGCTGGACCCCCTGTGACCACAGATGCCTCCTCCATCATCTGCTTCCTCAGGACTGAGTGACTGACTCATGTTCCATGACATGATTTCCAAGTCTGTATTATGATTGCTATATTGCTACAACAAAGTGTGTACTAAGATCCTCCAATCTGCAGAGGGTCCAGGTGATAAGAAATTATAATTTGTATTATAAATTCTGTATTATTCTACTTACAGACTGTACTGATTTTCTTGTAGAAATCCTGTGCCATACTAATCACAAATTCTGTGCTATGCTAATCATAATATCCTCTTTAAGAAAGCTTTAACTGCAACTACAGTTTAGTGCTGTCTTCATTCTGACGAAGATCCCTGTCTGTCCCCTTTGTGTCAGGTGTAACAGGTATAACTTGAAAGAAAAGAAGCCAGTAGTATCCGCATTGACAGGATGTTGCCTTTGCACACCTCAGGCTGTGAGATTGAGTTGGTAGAATTGTGTATTTCACCGTGCAGCTCGTGTTCAAACAGCAGAAAGCCATCCATTCATATTTCCAGGTTAAGCTTAGGTTGATACACAGGCAGTGCAGGGCCCATCCTCCTGCTCTCAGCGGGAAACAAGCCCATGAGAATACAGCCCCTGGAGCGGCAGACTGGGATATCAGCTACAAGCACGAGGAGTTGAGTGGCAGTGACTTGTCTGCACCACCCCAGGTAGATCCCACCTGAGAGAGGTGAGCCCAGCATCGGGTCAGGCTGGTACCTGTGCCAGTCTGAGCTCGATCCTTCCTCAAATGCAAAACAAACTTTCATGTGTTTGTACTATTTGCCTACTTGTGAGATGGGGAGGGTGCCACATTCGTTAAAGGTAATTCACACTGTTTAGGACTTGGTTGTAAGGTAATGTGAGACTGAGGCAGCATCACAAAGGGGACCATGTGCCTTGGGAACACTCGAATTGACAGCAATTCCAAATGTTTGTGTTGCATCAGTTCTGCAAATGCTTTTTGTTACAGCACATAAAAGATACAATACCTGTCAACATTAGCTTTGTAAAGAGAGACCGTTTTCTTCTGTTGACTAATTATCCAGTGAATATATTCAGTTTGAAGAGACACTTCAATAATTTAACAGGCATGTGCCAGGTAATATAGGAGCTTTTGTCTTACTAGTGGCATAGATCTTCAACCCTGTGTAACTCAATCTCTGGCTTTATGTATTCAAGGAAGTGTTTGGTATAGCTCCTGTATCAAGTGCCACTGAAAAGCAGGCCTAGATAAAAGATTAAGGTTATACACTTAACTGTGCATAGGGAAAGTTTACCCTTTACTGCCCAGTGTATCTTTTGCAGGCAATAACTGCTTTATGGGTGTGAGGCGTGGGTATCCTGAGATCCAACCTGGGTTTGTTGTAGCAACAGAAAAATGCTGGAAACTGCATGTTAAACACCCTGTTTAGCTAAGTCACTGCTTCTCCAGGGTGTACAAACAAATGCTTTGTAGTTTGATATGGGATGCTTTCTGTCATTAATGTTTCTTAAATGCAGATTGTTGGTTCACTGGACCAGATAAGGGGACTGATGTTCAGTTCCTCTGAACATTATGAAGCAAATCTCCAGTGATTTTCCTCAGCTCCTCTCAAAGTACTTCCAGTTGTGCCAGAAAGGTTCAAATGTCCTTTTCTAACCCACTGTCAGCTTGTTGAATCACCTTCTTCTGCCAGCCTAAAGTGCAACTAACTACTAACCTACAAAAGAGGGAGACACATTTTGTTTAGAGCAGACCATGATTACTGTACTCAGTAAAGGGCACAGATAATAGAGCAGCTCAACCTATTGCCAAAAAGCTAAAACTAGAATTCAAGTACAATCTTAACAGTCTTTTTTTTCTTTAGAAGGACAGCTCTCTGCTATGCTCCTGCTGTAACACAGGGTGGGATTCATATGCTCTCAGGTATCATTTACTGGCAGGTAATTGCTTTCTGCAGATACCTGACTCTTTTCCTTGGAGGTCTCCCTTTTCTACAGAATGTTCATTCTTGGTCTGTAGCAGCAGGGTTGCAGACAGTACCTCGCTGTTTAAGCATTAATGTTTAATTATGGAACAGTATCTATATAACTATAAAGAACAACATTTACATCTGTTGAATGTCATCAGACTTCAAACATAAGCATGTAGCATTTAATTCACTGGGTTGAAACAGCTTTTCACAAAACTACAGAAAGATGGGAGAGGTCTATTTAAAGAGAACAGCTTAGCAAAACCTTTTTCATTGAATCCTTCTCCTATGGAGCTTTTGTTCAGCCATAGGCTGTGTGATGCAGTTGGGGTCACTCTGTAATGCTGACCTGTGTCTTTCACAATGGCTGAGGTCATCCAGTTCATCATCTGAGCACCTTTCTTTGGTGGTCCTGCCAACAGCAGTAGGGAGATGAGAGAGAAGATTGAACTCTCCAAATTATTCTGAACATGCCTTGGCCCAGGGAAATGTTCACCAATAATAACTTGCTTGCTTCTACCTTGCTCTTAATAGGCCTCCTTATCTTCATGGACTGTTGTGGCATGACTGCCCACCTGGTAAGGAAACAGAAGAGTTGTTTTTTCTTCTTGTAGGTTGGTGAAAATGTCCTTTGGGGTAGGGCTGGCCTTGGCACGCCCAGACAGGCAAAAGGAAAATCATACTCTAAGAAGGAATGGATTTCCTGGTCTAGGACTGATCCATACGCTTCATTCATGAGCTTGATTTGACTTCAAAAATGCAGATCAGCTGATCCACCAGCCTTTGTGTCCTTCTGAGAATGCATGTAACATATGCCCTCTTTATTGTCTTACCCTGTTCTCTATGTGCTTATCCACTAACTAAAAGCATGATGCAGTTAGGAAGTGGTCCGTGTGATTTAGCAGGAAATGGCCTGCCTTTGTTTCACTTGTCATGTTCAGCTGATGTCATTGTCCTGTTGCAATGTTGGGGACATCGTGTTGCTGGCAACTGCTTGTTGAGCTGTTGATGCTTTTCCTCATCAGTAACGACTGTGATGCTGCAGCCAGTTGGATGTGGGTGTTGGACTGTCGGGAACTGGATGGCATTGCCCAAGTGAGCTTTGACCTTTGCAGTCTGTGATTTGTGCTGCACTTCTGTGGCACCATCATAACTATTTTTTTTTGTGTGCATTAAAAGACCCATTTTGGGCTTTTTGAGATCATGTAGAAGCTGGAATAATTCAAATTTCTGTCCAGGTAACTGTGCTTTTCTTTTTAAATGCCTCTTCAGGCTCCATGGATATACCTTCTGTACCCAGTGCTGGTGTGTCAGTTTGTTGTCCTGACATTTGAATTGTGTTCATATCCTGTTCAGAGCCACTGCAACGAATCTTTGCTGCCTTGTGTTTGAGTAGAGTAGACATGGTAACTAGAAGGCTCTAAGAGTTTCTAACAAAACCTCTAAGGAAGGTTAACTACATACCATGCCAACATTTGTGTGTGTTTATGGTATTCTGCACTTGGCCAAGTTCATTGTGGGCATTACATACCTTCAAAAGGTATCACAATTGGAAGGGTGATATCAGAGTTGGTGAATTATTTATCTCATTGGATGTGACATGACAGAAGAAGCTGTATTAGTAAGGTCTAAAATACAGCAACCTGGGGAAAAGGGCCATCAGGTTAAAAAGTGACCCATGGGTGAGACCTGGGTGTGTTCACCTGTGGGAAGTTGGATAAAAGGATCTGGCTGAGATCTGACTCAATGCTATCAATGTGTTGAGCTCTGCAGTCACTTTTCACTGCTGAGAAGGCCTGTTATGTCCATACAACTGTGTTGTACGTCCCACAGCTGAGACATCTTGTTTAATGTTCTTCTGTGTCCTATTCCCTGGTTGGAGTGGGTGGACAGTTCCTGCTCAGTTTGTACTACCAGTGTCACGTGCACTCCCATGAAAAGGTCATGGGATGTAGCCCTGGCAGTCCTGGCAAGGATTGTTAGAAGCCTTCTGGCATTTTCCTTTTTTAAATCAGAAAATACCACTTAGTTTTATCATAACAGCTCCACAAATATTTGGGAAAAAAATAAAATTATTAAGCCTGTTTCAAAGTGCCTGAAGTTTAAAGAACTTTAAAGAACATTACATGTTCCTTCCTTTTTCAAATGTAGTTTTATGTTTTCCAAAATGCTAACAAAAGTATGAAGTTACAATTAATATTTTCCCAAAGTACAACATAAAATTCAAATAGCGAAAATATTTGTTTAACTATTTTAAGTTTTGCAGTTTGGCTCAAATGGAATGTTTTTTCCTAAAAAAACCTTTTTAAGGGAGGAAAACCCTTTTGATAATTAAATCCCAGCCTGAGAGACATGGGGCAATATTTCCACTAAAGAAAGGCAGATTTTCTGTGCAGGAATTCAGGGAAGGAACAGTATCTTTTTTTGAGGTTGGGTTTAGCAGACGATGACAAGTGGTTTTATCTCCTTACCTTTTTCCCCCCTTCTCCCCTGCCTTTCAGATTTGGGGATACCTGAGCCTGTTCCTGAAGAGAATCTTCCTCCATGGTATCATCAAAGGCAAACTTGAAGAAATGGGCAGTATTTTGGCCTACATATATTTAATGTTCTTCTGACATCACCTGATGAGTCCTAGCAGGAAAAGTTTGCTGCATCAATCTTTATCTTCTGTTCTTCATCATTTACTGTCAATGGAGGAGTTGTGGTAGAAAATCTAGATAGAAACTTCGGTCCCAGAAACTAAAATAGGTTGTTTGCTTTGTCCTGTTACTTTTCTGTTTCTAATCTGTTGTCATCCCTTTACTGCCTTCTACAAAGTAAAGAAGAAACAGAGATCAGCAAGTGAAGGGTTTCCTGGATTTGTTGCATAATTTAGCTGCAATATGAAGGTCTGTACTTTTCATTAGTTATTCACTAACTAACCAAAGAGTGTCATCCCCACAGTCACAGGAAAGGCAAGGGTTACCACTGCCCTAGGCCAAGACAGTACAATACTGATGATGGCAAAACTATTTGGCAGAGATGCCAACAATGCCAGAAAACAAGCCACCATCCTAATCAAGGGCAGTATTTTCATTGCTCAGAAAGCCAGCCCAGCTCCCTGCTGTCAGACTGTGACAATCCCCAGCTGGCAGGCACGGACACATCGGCTGTGTCCCCAGTGCAGTGTCATTCCAGCTCCCCAGAGGGCTTTGCCAAGGCTGGGTAGAGTCTGTATACACACCACTCCCAGGACTTATACCTGGATAAACAGCACATTGCAGATCATGGAGGAGAAATTCCCCAAGAGTACCAACAAATGTAGGTATGACCACGCGAGGTGGCTGCAGCACTGCTGCACTGAAGCACCTTTCCTTGCTGACACGGTCCTTCCTGGTTCCAAACAGGTGGTTTATTCTTTCCCTCTGACACACACGACCCGCACAAGGGCATGTGGAAGGAAAGGTGCTGAGCTGCTGTGCTGCAGCTGAGCCTCTCCAAGGAACCCATAGGAAATGGTGATGGTGGCAAAGGGAAAAGCACAAGTTCTTGTTGGCAGTTGCAGGTGTATGAGCAAGGCACAGCCTCTCAGTTTCATGGGCCATATTACACCTGTATTTTAATCTACACTTACATCCAAGTCTTGCAGTGCAGCTCTGACTGCCTGTGGCAAGATCCTACAAGCAGTTAGGAGCTCTGCAATTTCTCTCCCAAGTCTCTGTTTTATTTTTCAGGAATCTTGTAGCTGTTACCATGATTCAGTTTGTGCTTTGTCATGGCACAGACACACAACTTTAATTTTGCAAAGGGACATCAAGTGGGAGGGCAGAAAGGTTTGAAGAAGTAGAACTAGACTTCTAATGACATTTCCTTTTGACACAATTTTTAAAATATGCTTGTGGTCCAGCAGAGTTGAGTCAGGTGTTCCTTTTGTTATTCTCTCAGTCCCAGAATTACTAATATCCATATCCATGTGTCATCTTTTTTTTGTTATGTTTTTTTAATGCAGGTTACTTGCACACTGAAACAGATAATTCTGTGCTCACTAGAGCTGGTGGTCTGACTGTGTGCAAATAGCATAGCCAGCAAAAGGAAACAGAGTTTACTCAGTTCTGAAATATTTCAGAAGAGGAAATAGTCCTATTAGAAAATTCTTACAGAAGCAAAAGTCTATTTAAAAATCAGTCCTGATTGGGAACATCCTCTGCTCAACTATTATGTTACAAGTGGCCCAAACCAGGATAGTTTTTACTTTTTAATTCTTCTTGTGGCAGCAGCTCCAGGTTAAGCAATGGCTATGGTGTGTTTAGGGCACCAAAACACAAAATCTGAGACAAGGGGCCCAGATACAGAATTTCCTGCTATAACCTAAACCAAATGCCACTGAATGCAGCTTCCCTCAAGATCTCCCAGCACTGCTCCTGTTCACAGCCTAGCTGGTGGCCAGCATCCAGACTGAGCATTAGTAAAACTAACAAAGCAAACAGTTCCCACAGTAGATCCCTCTCTCTCCAGCTAACTTATTTAACTGTGGAGCTTCGAAGGGGGATGTTTCATCTGCTGTTGTTGCAATAAGCAGTAAGTGGGTATCCATGGCAAAACTGAAGGGCACTGCCCTACAGCAATGAAGTCTTGGCTGAGCAACAGCAGAAACTGAAAAAGTAGCCCACAGTAGTCCTGCTCCATTTTAAAAAGAAAGCTCATGAGTTTCCTAAGAAATTAGGGAGATTCTTCAATGGCTTTCTGATCAGACCTGGGATGTCTCAACCCAGCTCCAAAGACACCAGGGGAAGAAAGGGAAATGCTCAGACAAGAGTACAGGGAGAGCACTACAGAGCTTCACCGCCAAGGGAGGGACAAGAACAGAAAGGATTCTGGGGCTTTTCAGAGGACAAGGAAAAGGAACATTTCGCCTGCTACACTTTCCCCATCTCTGTCCTGTTCTTGTGCTCCCAAAGGTAGAATTCCTGCCATAATGTGTTTTTAATTTGTTCCTTCAGGCAGGGACTATTTCTACATGCTTCTGTACCTGGATAGTCTTGCAGTGCCACCTTCTCATTTTCAGTGGAATCCAGGACGCTTGGTTTGGTGATCTGCAGCTGCTCCATTCCAGCCTCTTGGATAATGCTGCTGAAGTCCACCAGAAGGAGCCTTTGTGTATCAGTTGACATAAGCCTCAAGGAATATATTTACATGTAAGTCAAACCCCAGTGAGTTCTCTTAACTGTGTTGAATTACCATAAAGTTAATCTTCCCAATCTGAATGAGAATAGGATGCTCTAGATTTGCAATATAAATCCCATACCTTAATAATATGGCTGGTTGTACACATGCTGCTAAAGATGACTTTTCACCCACTCTCCTCACTGATTGACCAATGTAGTTCTATTTCTTATTAATTACAAAGGACTAAATGCACTCCTACAATAGCACCTATCAGATGTGTTCCCATTCTTGCAGTCTGCTCTTGGATTTGTGCTAAGCATTGTCCAGTATTCTTCAAGGTAGCTTCATACTTTGAGATATGACTGCCTTTGACCAGAGAAACTTGAAACATTCTCTTCTCTTCTCAGGGACTGGTACTGCTGAAGTATAAGCAGGAGAAGGGGTCATCAGAGTGGCTCAGCCCAGCTCCTGCAGGTTTCACCTGATGGCTGGATTTAATCTGTTGGTACTTTGGGGAGCATGAGTGCTTATCGCAAGAATGAGGGGGGAAAATATACAAAAATTCGTTAACTCACGTAAAGTTATCCTTACTCACTTTCTCTTCTCTTTCCTGCTAATTAGACCCTGTGTTTGCAATATCTGTACCATGAGACAGGAGATTTAATTTCCCATCCTGCTTTCCAGGATGTGGCAGAACTAACACAGCCTCCCCCAGCCACAGCAGTGGTTCCAGGCAGTGTGTGGTGCTCACCAAGGGCAGGTTTAGCCCTAAGATCTCTCTTGTTCTGTTCTGCCTGAAAGAGAACTCCTGTTCACAACTCTAGGGAAGAAGAGGAGCTGGGATCCCTCCTTCAAGAGATGTGGGGTTTGTATTTGAAGAGGAGAAAAGTATGTGCTGTTTTTTTCTCCCCCTGACCAGGGCAAGCATCAAGACCTGAGCTACTGCTGGTTGCTTTTGAGAACTCTGCAAGCCTTGCCCTGCAGAGGAGTCGGAGTCTGTTTGGATGATTTGAATCTTTGCCATCATTTGGAGCAGAATGAAGCTCTGTAAAAGGACAGTGACTGAGTGCCAACTGGGTTGTCATTAGCTCGGGCAGCCCAGGAAGCAGCTGATGTGCAGTTTGCGGTGGAAGTCATGCAGACAGAAGGGGTATGACTCAGTGGTGGAGAGGCCCCAGCCCCTGGCTGGAGTCTGACCCCAAAGGTGTATTCCAGGCTTGCATTTGGGGTGGACCAGGGACAGCTGGAGCTGCACATAACACACCACTGCATGAAGCACAAAGGCTCCATGGATTCCCATGGGACTGTCTGTTTGCAGAAGGCTGTTAATGTTGCAGTGATGTTGGGTGCTGCTGGCCCAGCTCCATCGTTTTTTCCACAGTAATCAGTGGAAATGTGTCCTACTCTTGAAGTCGGTGCTCTAGGACTGAAAAGCTTAATGGCTTTCCTTGGCTTTTTTTCCCTCTCTCTTTTATGAAGCATAGGGTGTTTAGAACTATGGAAGCAGTGCAAGAAAAATATTAATGAATAACTATGGAGTGCAGACATTAATGCATTCCTTTCGCTTGAAATAACTGGCTTTTCTCTGTGGGGTCCATAAAAGAAAAATGTCTGCAGAGTCTGAACCTGCTGTATAGAAGCCAGAGTAGATAGTGATTTAGAACTTCATTATTTTTTTTGCTAACATGTTACCTCTGCATTTATCATGTGGCAAAAAATCTCTTTCTCTGTAAAATGACAAACCTAAGGCACAGGGCAGTTCTTGAAGTTCTGGGAGATGGACACTGTGAACGAACAATGAGTTCTGGGACCCTTTGTCACACCCCAGACTCCAGCTGATGTTGAAGGACACAGCATTGCAAGCACTCCACCATGGGAGTGTGCATTCTGAGGGACAAAGCAGCTCTTCAGCTTTTGTTTTCCTGCAGTTATGGACAGAGTGGTACCTGGAGTCAATATGGGGCTGTGCTGCAGTAACAATACCCCCAGGTCTGAATCGGTCAGGGCTGAAACCTGCAGGTCAGGTCAAAGGCAGGGGCACTTCACAGTCTTGTATTTCACAGTAGGAGCTGCCCATCCTTTGAGGGAACAAAATGCAAAAGGAGGACAGTGCAGGAGAATCCCTTTGCTGACCACCAGTTGAAACGCGATAGCGCATCCCTGTCCCCAGAGGCAGGCTGCACAGGTAGATGCTAAGGCATCCAGAGGAGAAGCGGGAGGCTTAAGAACCTGCTTAAGAAAGCTACTTTTGGACCCCTGTTCCGTGCCTGAACCCTTGGCTGTCCCTCCCTGGCGATTCTGTTCGACACCAACCCCTCTTCCTGCCTTGGCTTCGAGCACGCCCTCGCCACCCTGCGTGCCACCAAAGGCTGCCGGATGGCTTTGTCCCGGCGTGCGACCTGCCCGGGGCTGAGATCGCTGTGCAGCGACAGGGTGCGGGGGATGCACAGCCGCGCACAGCCTCACACAGCCCTGTACAACCCCGCACAGCCCCGCACAGCCTCACATAGCCCCGTATAACCCCGCACAGCCCCGCAGGACCCCGCACAGCCTCACACAGCCCCGTATAACCCCGCAGAGCCCCGCAGGACCCCACACAGCCCCGAAGAGCCCCGTATAACCCCACACAGCCCCGCAGAGCCGCTGCCGAGNCCCGCAGCCGCCGGTGCTGCTGCGCTGCCTTCGGGGGGGCTCGGCGGGGTGGATGCCGGCCGGGGCCGGCCGCGCCCGGGCACCATGCACACCGTGCAGAAGGACACCACCTTCACCAAGATCTTCGTCGGGGGGCTGCCCTACCACACCACCGACTCCTCCCTCAGGAAGTACTTCGAGGTCTTCGGGGACATCGAGGAGGCGGTGGTGATCACCGACCGGCAGACGGGCAAATCCCGAGGATACGGCTTTGTAAGTGCCGCTCCGCTCCGCTCCGCTCCGGGCTTGCGGGGCTGCTCCCGCTGTGCGCCGGGGCCGGGACACAACCCCGGGGCTGGGACACCCCCCCGGTGCCGGACAGACCCCCCCGGGGCTGGGACACCCCCGCGGTGCCGGACAGCCCCCCCCGGTGCCGGCCCTGCGGAGCCGCCGCCCGCCCCGTCGCTGCTGCGGAGCTCGGGCTGTGCCCGGTGCGGGCGGGACCGGGGGGGCTCGGCCAGGACAAAGGCCGGGCTGGGGGTCCGGGAGCGGCCCCCCCGTGCTGGCCGAGCCCGTGCTGTTCGTTTCAGCACCTCCTCCTCCTCCCCCCCGTCCCCTCCGCTTTATGTCGGAGCGGGGCTCAGCGCGGCGCTGGGATGCCCCCGGTGCCCGCATCCCTCCCGCCGCTCCCCGAACTCCTCTGCTCCCGTGGGTTTGAAAGAGCTCCACCAGTTCCTTAAAAGAGGCAAGGGGGGGAGGTGGAAGGGCAGAGGGAGACAGCTCGCGAGGGGGGAGCCCACTTTTCTTTCTGTCGAGTCCCAGCAGCCCTTCCCATTTCGCCATGCAGGCGAGGCTGCACCGAGGGAGTTTAGCTCCGATTCAAAATAGAACAATAAATAAACTCCACTTAGTGGCTGTTGCTGGAGTGTTTACAAAGCACTGTTGCTACAAACAAGGCTGTGCTCGATTCCAGGTGACCATGGCGGACAGAGCTGCTGCTGAAAGAGCATGCAAAGACCCAAATCCCATCATTGACGGCAGGAAAGCAAATGTGAACCTGGCGTATTTGGGAGCAAAACCAAGGAGTATTCAAACTGGTGAGGCATCCAGGAGATACCGTCTCTCTATTAGAATAACTTGTAAGACGAGGAAACGAGTTCCTCAGGCTGGATTCATCTGATCTGGTGCACGCTTATCTATCCCCCATAGTTCCGATTGTTGGCTGAAGACACAGCATAGTCCAGTTACGTCCCTTCTGTATCTTCTTACTTGTACCTGTTACACCAGTATTAGGCACCAGAGTTCACAGAACTGAGTTAAAGCTGATTTCTTCCTCGACTAATCTGTTTTCCCGTTACACTCTTCCTTACGTGGGAATTAACAGATCCATTTCATCATTCCGCCCTTTGGTTTAATGAGCACAGTGCCCAGTGTGTGAAATAAGGCTTTTTACCCCATTGTCTGTTCGATAACAGCACGTTCACACTGGTCTTTCATCTGAATTCCCATCTGCTCCTCGTGCATATCACATACGCATGTTAAATTTAACTTGCTTCTAAATGGGGCTCTGAATTTGCTCACAGGCATAGCAGATAAAATGCATATACATGTGGTGTAATTATGCCTGCAAGTTACAAATTGAACGGTACAATGGATGCCATTCATTAATATTTCTTTTTTTCCTGACCCTTTTTTTTTTAGGTTTTACCATAGGTGTGCAGCAGCTACACCCAGCCTTCATTCAGAGACCCTTTGGGTAAGTGGAAATGTTTCTTAACGGTCTGTTTGAAATCAAATTCACGAATCAACTTCCTCATTGTTTAAAATGTGTGCAAAAAGCCTTGGCCGTCAAGAGTGGACAGTTTCAACAGCTGTTGTTAATGTTCGGAGTACTTTTATTTCTGGTGGAGATTTCAGAAGTTTTGTGCATTTGTCAGCTTTAATGTAATTCCCAAAGATCCTTCTTTATCCTCAGTAAATCGTAGTCATAATAAACCCAGTGCATTGCTCACTGCTTTGCCAACTTCAAGAATTCACAAGAATTCAAATAAATGGAAAATAGCTGCTCTATTATAGTACTTAAGGTGTCAAAACAATTAAGCAAATTCTGTTCTCATGTTTCTCAAATAAGATGATCTGCTTCCTCTGTGCTGTTTTCCCACGTAATAATGCTTAGGATACAGTTTTATCCTAGAAAACAAATTGCATTGGAAACAAAGTCTGTTACTTAATGAAAGTAACATTAGGTCAAAAATTGATTTTGGACAGATGTTATACAAGGCTTGAATAGTCTGCAAAAGTGGGCTTTTGTCTGCTGTTTTCAATAGCTTATACCATCCCTACTCGGTTAGAAAAGTCCTCTTTTTATACATCTAATAGGATCTGGCAGCTGCTCGGCAAAAGACAAGTGTGCTTCACGAGAACAATAGTGACTGTCATACTGCCTTCATTTAACTGTTTAATGATTGATGCAGCTCTTTTTTTACACCATTTCAGAAAGTGAATATTGATGGGGTTTTTTATTATTATTTTCTAAGAGCATTAAGAAAGTAGGTGCATTTTTTTAAAGCTTTTGAGCACTGCTCTGTTGTGGGTTTTGTGTGCTTCTAATATAAATAGATGGTATTTTGGCCTTTGTCAACAGGAGTACTTCATTCCTTTCCTGCTCTCTGCTTTTTGGGGTGTTTTCTTTTTTTTTTTTTNAAACTACTAACAATAAAACAGAAACTTTCACTCCTCTGCCCTCATGGCTGCAGTTGCCAACCGCCTGGGTAATCTCATTCCGATGAGTTTATGGATATAAGAGGCTGTGTTGCCACAATAGTGCACGCCCAGTGTACGTGTGCTGTGTGTGGTTCAAACATGCCGGTTTTCGTAAGCGGTTACAGCTCTGTTGGAGAGACTCGAAGAACATCTGTCATGAGATGAAGAGTCTCCTTTTCTTTGGTGCAAGAGCCACAGCAATCTGCATAGACAAGATGCTGCTTTTTAGGAGCTCTCCTTGTGTGGGAGCTGCAATAGTTTTTGTAGCCCCCAACACAGGCAGCAGCGGAACCCTTGGGATGTGGACCCAGAGGTTTTCCACGTTGCACAGGGATGCAGGAGAGAAGTTGGTGATAAAAGCAGCCTGTGGTGAGTTCTGCCACACATGCAAATAGAGCACAGCAAAATGGTGAAGCCCGTGAAGCTCCTGGTGTTGGCAGGAGCACCTTGCAGATTATCTGCAGTTCTGTGGGTGCCATTTCTACCCTGCAGCCACTGCTCTGGAAAACAGAGTTTTTTTTGAACAGTTTGCTTTTGGTTTCACATACAGAGGAGTGTGGGATCGACTGATTATGTGCTTTTTGTGATCTAGACAGTTCCTGTTCCAGTTCTTAGGCATTGGTTTCATCATTAAACCAGCAGGGCTGCAGTTAGCACATACAGCACTATAAATTATTTATCAGTTGCCAAGAGACAGGAACCAGGAGAATGGAGGGTTGTAGGCAGGGGATTATATATCATTATTTGCAAGCATCAGTAAACAAGAATTTCGTTGCATTCAGTCATTGCTGCAGCAGAATCACTGGAAATGTGGGTTTGGCAAAATGTGGAGCCATTTACCTGAGCACCATGGCTGGGGCTGCTCTGTGGCTTCTGTCAGGTATTCAGTCAAGCAACAGAACTTGGCTGCCAGATCTCTCTTTGTTTCATCAGTAGACCAACAAAATTAAGAGCCTGCCAGGCTCCACTCTTGCATTCCCTTGAACCCACAATTTCCTTGGCCCTCTGTGGGATGTGAGGATAGCCGAGGAGTTTATCAGGGTCTGTCTGTCTTTGGAAGCTTCACTGAATTGCTGTTGTCTGTTTGCTCTGCACTGTGCAAAGTGGATCCTGACCTTTCACAGATGAAGCTCAGTGGCTCTTCTGCTTTGCCCATGGGGTGGGATGTTGCCTGGTTCTCCCTCCTGCACTTCCTGTCTCTGCCAATTGTTTGTGCCCAGGGGTTGGCATGTGGTTTCCAAAGGATGATTGTTATGGGGTGTGGGGTTATAGGTGTGTGAGCTGGACTTGGCAAGGCAGAAATGAATGAACAACCGTTAACTTCTGGGCAGTTAACTGAGAGCAAAGCCAGCCAGTCATGTTCAGCTATCAAACCACAAAATGCAGGTTTTGGTGAAACCTGAAATGAATGGAAACTATGAAAATTACCCAAACATCAGTGAGGATTATTTATAAACTGAAGGCTTCCCCCTTGCCAGCCCCAGGCACCCAAATGCAGCTGTAAATATTGCCTGGGCTATGCGGAACAGAAAGAGAAACCATGAGGAGCCTCTCTCCTTCCTCCTTCTGTCCTGGCAGGGGAGGCACTCTCACAGCAGACAGCACGGAGTCAGTAGTAAATCCTGTTTTGAAAAGGAGTTTCTAGCTTGTAACCGGAGATCTTAACAGTAATGCAAGGCAAAGGATGTGCCTGTGTCAGGGTGACTTGGAGATCCGGCTCCTGAGTTTAGGGAAGCAGCATTAGGCCTGGGGGCTCAGCCTGGAGCTTACACACTGTGCTTTGCTCGGAGGCAGTACCACAGTGTGTCCCTGCAGCTACCATGCTTAATGTGATCAGGTGATGTGGCAGAGCTGCTTGGTGCCCACCTTTTGGCCCTCTCCCCTGGGACTCTGATGCTAGAGAGAGGTTTGAGTCTGTGCAGGGAACGGGGGATTCCCTGGTTCTCCTCTTGCAGCCCTGTTTGCTGCTCTGGACATGGGCAGCGTGTGGCTGATACATTCCTGTGGCTGTGCCTCAGCGAAGGAGCTATCTGTGTGGGAGATCTACCAGTGACTGAGTAAGTGACTGAGCTCTTGGAAACATAAAGCTGTCTCTCATAGCAGGATCCAGCTCGTTCCATATCTGCATATTGGATGTCATTGCTCCAGAGACCCCATCCTTGTGTAGTTGCTTGTTTTGGTGGCCCCTGATGCTGTCTCATGTTTGGTTTCAGGCAGCATCAGAAAGAGTTAAATCTCTTTTAGAGTTTAAAATTTCATGCATTGACTCTCCTGCAGTTAGAAAGTGAAGAAAGTCCCTCTTTGTGTCAGCCCACCCTCTCTTGCAGCTGTTTATCCTTAAAATTTCTCTATTGGGTTAAGAATGAAAGGAAACAAACTTTCATCTTTTCTGTGGTTATGCCTGCAAAGAGGCACATGCTCGCCATGCTCTTCTCAGCCTCTGTCAGCTGGCATCCCCTTGCTTCAGCTTGCTGCTTACCTGGAGCTGGGCAGCTGCAGGATCCCATCCTGCTCTGCTGGTCACAGTGGCTCGTGGGGATGGAGCACCAGGCTCCTGGTGGTACCGTGTCAGTAACATGAAAGCTGTGGAGGGGGATTTCCTAAGAAATGTTCAAATCCATTTTCCAGAAGGCTTTAGCTGCTACTTGTCAGGCATGGTGACTTCTGCTCAGACCAAACGCTTGCCAAGCAGCGAAAGATCCTTTTTGTTTGTTTGTTTGGGTTTTTTGTTTTGTTTTGTTTTTTTAAGCAGACAGGTATTTATAAGCAGATGGCTTTGCAAATTATCTTGAACATCTACTTGAAGTGCTGGTGTCAGACCCAAGAGTTTGGTGTACCATTTCTTTTGGGTTTAGGTGCAGTTTGTTCATGTCCTGCCCACAGACTGCTACAAAAGGAGAGCACGATCTGATACACCGACTTTACACTTGGCTATGTAAATGGTGTGCCAGGCTCAGGGCAGTAGTAGACCTGTTGCAAGGGACAGGCTTTGGGTAAATGTGCCACAAGCCATTCCTCTGCAGTCAGGGCCCAGGCTGGTGTGTGATAGAGAGCCAGGCTGAGCTGGCTCTGACTTTGTCTTTACAGCACATGGCTCAGGTTGTGCCATCTTCTCTGTGTGATTCCATTGCCTTTGGTGAGTTTGCTCTTCATCCTCCCCAGCACAAGAGCAGCCTCCTTAGCAGCAGAGACCTGAGTCATTTCCCCTTGGTGCAGGAGCTGGGGAGTGGCAGATCCAAAATTCTCCTCTGCTGCTCTGGCTGGTGCCAGTAGTCCCAATATGGCAGATTGATGGACGCATCTGAATTTTCAGAGCAGTGCAGCTTGTACTTGAGCTCATCTTTCCTCTGCACAGCTGTTGGCATACTGGTCCCCAACTCGTAGTATTAAGCACATGCCCAGTAATTCGAATGATGAATGCAGCCCTGGGCATCCTGCCTCTGAGCTGAGGGCACCAGCCAGGGAACCAGACAGTTGTTGTGCTGATAATTTGGTAGCAAGGACACCGGGTCACTTCTAAATATGACTTATATGAAGAACTTGTTCCCCACAGATGGGAGCAAGCTACATACCAGAGCTAAATATACTCTATGATCACGAAAGATGAAAAGTCATGGACCTCAGAGTTAAAACTGAGTCTCCTGTTTCTCAGTCTCCAAGTGCTGTAAATAGGATTTTGCTGTCCCCTGCCGTTTCCCTGTTGCCAGCTTGGAGCATTTCAGCTCCCCTGTGTCAGAGCTGAGCTGCTGCTGGCTCTGCTCTGGCCAAAGCAATAGAGGCTGGGAAAGCCATGCTGGATCCAGGCTCACACATCTGCCCTGATGCCAGCTTGCAGGAAGGTGTGGAGGGACATGTCTTACACATTGTAGGACAAGAAAGGCACAAATGGCAGCAGAGGTCACAAACTCTTAAAATGGAATTTATTTCTTGTCTGAGAAATTTCTTAATTACTTGTTTTATCAGTGTAGGCCTTCTTTTATCAAAAATAGATATTTCATTGCTTTTTCCATAGCTGAAGCATTCTACTTCAAAATACTTTATCTTTCCAATAAAGGGTTTTTGATAAATCAAATGTGTGGATGGTTTTAATTAAAGGTCAGTGGAATGGATCATGTGTAAAGAAAGAAAGTCTGCTAAAAATGGAACCAGTTGAAAAATGTATCTTATGCCAAAACTTGTCAGGTACTTCAGAAGACTTTAGAGATGTTTCTGCCATTGATTTCCTCTAAATTGCTGAAGAAAATTGGAGAGCTCAATTAAAGGCAGAATTCCTGGTGCTTTCTGGGTTAATCTGTCAGAGCCTCTGGTTTTTCCTAGAATCCTACTGAGTCCCCTACACCAGTGCTGAAGGACTCAGGCTGCTGTCATGCACTGGTGTGAAACAGTCCCTGTTTTTTCTGTCAGTTAATTTCTGGTTTGGCTGTGCTGATAACCCAAAAGGGGAGGGCTTTTTCCTTCTCTGGATAGCTGACTAGTTGTGGATAAACTTCCATGTGGCTTTTTCCTTGGTGCCAGATGGCTCTTGTTTCAGGCAGATGTTATCTCCTGCTACCTGAGTGTTTTTCAGCCTGCTTCTCCAAAACTATTTTTGGTCTGGCCCAGCGTGCCTTTGTTTGGGATTATGGTTCTTTTTTCCCTTTTTCCTTTGGGTGTGGGGGGAGCAAGATGCAGAGGATAAAGCTGAAAATTGTTGAGCCTAGCTATAACTTGGGGTGGAGCTCAGCATGTTGATCTGACTCTTGGTTGAGCTGAGAAAAAGGATTAGGTCTTGGTGAGACGTCTTCCCATCCTTGGCCTGCAGCCTCTTTTATTTCTACCATTCTTTTTCCCCACTCATTGCAGTCTGGGACAGGCTGTTGTGACACGTTATTCCTTGGTGATTGCCACTGGTGTGGTGATGTCTGGCCCCAGCAGGAAACTAGGAAATACGGTCATGTACCTCTTTGCACAGACTGCTGTGTAAATCCCCTCAGAGGGCCAGAGGAGGATGAGTAGAAGACAGGCAAATTAATTACAAGATGAGCAGAAATTGTGTGATTGGTTTGCTGTTCTGTGTTTGTGTCAGATTGCAGCAGGTGAGGCTAAACACCCTGGAGCTGCAGAGTTCATACTTGTCTGACTTTGAGCTGGCTAGGATAGGTGGCTGATGAGGCAGAAGCTTGACATTTCAATGCATGTTTTAATCAACTGTAGTGGGGACATTCCAGGATTTGGGGGTTTGTCAGTGATTGAAGCCCAGCCTGTGTCAGTGAATGGTGAGGGAAGGTGGAGTGGTCGTGGCACAATGTATGTCCTGATCTGCACCAAAGTGTTGGTGGTGGATAAACTGATCTCCTGCTGGAGTAGTGTCCTTATTGGCAGACAGGCACCCTCAGGCCATGCTCCAGCCTGAGGCCCCTCCTCTTCATGTCTGGATTGAGAGCAGGACCTGAATTTCTCACATTTCTACAGCCTGTCATCGTGGCTGGGGCCCTATTGGATCCCTATTGCCAAGCCTGCCTCTGCTCCATGCAGGTTTACTGAGAGTGGCTCCTCGAGGTGAGTGCTTGCTGGCTTGGGAGTGTCCTTCAGGAACTGTTTCTTGAAGTGTGAATTACCTCAGGATGTGTGCCTGCATCACCAGCTCTGAGGTGGTGTTGTGGCACTGCTAATGGAAGTGTGGGGTGTGCTTCAGGAGCAGCTTTAAACTCATGAACCACTTCAAAATACATCTTTGGATTTGTCATGCAGGCTGTGGTTGGAGGTGTAACATCACCAGGGGTAGCTTTCACATTGCTGTTGTGGACAGCTGTGGCTGTGCTCAGTACCAGCAGGACCACGTGCTGTGGCAGTGTGGGTGTCCCTGTAGCAGCTAATGGGTCAGTGCTAATGGAAATGGAGGCCAAATTCCTGGGGTCAAATGCCAGAATTTGTGCCTACATTGGCAGACACAAAGGGCTCTGTTTCTTTTATTCTTCAAGGAATAAAAGGCTGGTCGTAGCAGTGGCATTTGTGTGCTGATCTCTTTGAGGCTGCCAAGAGCCCTGTGCCCCTCCTTGCTTCCCAAGTGTTTGTGTGATGCTGTGTCCCTCCTGACAGAGGGGTGCAGCTGTCTCCCACCTCTCCAGAAGTGACAAAACCCACTCCCAACAGGGCTGGCAGAGAGCGAGGGGGTCAGGAACTCCAGCTTGTTGTTTTCCCAAACTCATGCAGCTTGCAGGAGCTGCTCATGGCTCATGCGTAGGAAGTCCTGCACGATGGGAGAGAGCTGAGAAAGTGCAGCTGAAGCACATTTTAGGTGTAAACATGATATAAAATAGTGTAATATATGAAGGGACTTGGAGATGAGAGCAGCTGACAGGGGCTCATTCCTCTTCCTCACTGTTTGGGATGAGGTGTGGAGCACATGGCCATCTGACTTGTCACTTCTTCCTGGCTGCCCACCCCTGCAGAGCCACCCCTGCTCTGCAGCTCATCCTGGCAGCCCTGCAGCTGTGATGGGGAGAACTGTGGGTGATGGCAGGTTTCAAAAGGTTGACTTTTTCAGCAGGCAGTACCTCCCCAGAGCCGAGAGCGCTGGCACCACAAACCTCACCTGGTGCATTTGGACATCTCCACCCAGGACTGCACCAAAACAGGCTCCTTTTGTTCTGTCCTCCATATTTTGCACGGCAAAAGCAGAATGGTTCCCTCTGCCAGTGGCTCTGTAACCATCTCTTCTGTTCTGTGTCTCACTCTGGCTGCCGGGGCAGCGTGGTGTGGTGCCACGGAGTTCGGAGCGTGGGCTGGTGTGGCGACCACGGCGGCCCTCCCGAGTCCCTCCGGTGCCTCTGGGCTTAGGTTTGACCATGCTCGTTGTGTTGGGTGGCCTTTGCCCATGATTAATTGTAATGCCATAAGCATCTCATACATCTACTGTTCACGGGATGACTTTGGCGTGTGGTGGCCGTGGCTGATCACTTGGTTGATGTTTTATAATCACACCGTGTGTGTTTTTGATGAAGTTCTCTTCTGGCTGGCAGGGCCCATCGTGGGGGATGGAGGAAAACTGCAGGGAGGGAGAGAGGGAAAGGCATCTTAAAACACAGATGTGACTCATCCTGTAGAAATTCAGATATAAGTTTGCTGATTTCTAGAAAGACAACTCCAAAACAGCTTGCTGCTTTTTTTTTTCCCCCTTCCTGAAAGATCATCTTCAAAATAGTGAAGGGGGGGAAATATTTTAAAATTTTTTGTGAATGCTGAATGTAGCCAGCAGAGAACTTCATTGTACTGCACTGGTTTGTTTTGTTTGTAGCTGCAAGTCATCAAAGTGACCTTACCTTCGGTTGTGTGTTTTGTTTTGATTGATGAGTTGCCATCTGTCCACCTAATTCAGAAGTCCAAACTGTATAATGTCTTGATTGAAGATTCTAGGTAAATTATTAAAATCCCACAGACCAAAAGAACCTTCCCTTTTACATTTACATTCTCTATAGAAGCAGGTTCTGGAGCTGCTGAGTGTGATTTTCTAGTGCAGTAAGCTATTGTGTGTGATGTGTGCTTGTGTATGCATTGGGCTGGGATGTATTTCTGGAAACAGGGTACAGGAGTGCTTGCTGTCTTCCAAACTAATGATGCTTTTTATCCCAAGTAGCACTGAAGAGCTGGAATTTTTCCTTGCTGAGGGGAAAAAAGTAGTGCAGGATGTTGTGGATTTGCTGTCTCTGAGCCCATCGCGGAGCTGCAACTCTGTACATGAAAGCAAAGCCAACATGCAGAGTTTCTCAGGGATGATGTCCGCTCACCCACATCCCTCCCATGGGCTGTGCCAGCTCTGAAGAGCAGTTGGGTGGCAGCAAGAGACAACAAGGAGTGACCTGTGGAGCTGTTCAAACAGGGTGATGCTCAGGCTGCATTGCTCCATGTCTCCCAGACTGTGCTCCTGCTCATTTGGCAGGGGCAGGCTGAGTGCCTGTGAGCAGGAACAGTGCAGGCCCCTCCTCTGCTCCTGCTGGTGGGTGGGTTTTATTGAATCCTGAGAATTGCACATTTGTTTTTTGTTGCATTTGTGGAGTAGTTTTAACTTTATCAAGCCCAGGAGTACCAGGAAGCCTGGTAGTGGGACATCATGTGTGTAGGGATTAGCGACAGGCAGCCAGAGGATCCATCACCACTCTGGGATGCAGGCTGTTGTTGAGTTGCTGATCTATGAGGGTGTAGAGCAAGAGGCATGTGCAGGGTCTGCTCATCTTGTGCCCAATGCCTGGGGGTGCCTTTGCAGAGCCCTTCCCCAGTCCCTGGCAGGCAGGAGAGCAGCATTGCACCTCTGAGTTACTCAAAACAACATGAGAGAACAGGAGGCATGAGGAAGCTCTGGGTGGGACTAACCCTGCTCCTCTCACAGGCGGCTGCCAGTGCTCGATGTGAGTGTGTGACATTAAGTGCCCTTGGGCTGAACTGGTGTGTAAGCTCCGGCTCTGACTCAGCTGTGCCGGCCTCAGTTCAGATCAGAGCTGAACAAAAACGGATTCAATGAATTTCTGCTGCCTCATCTCATTCTTGTTACCCACAGGATGATGCTGGGTATGGTGCCTTTATGGACTGAAGGGCAGTGAGGTCCTTCACTGTGCCAAGGAAGGCTCTGGCCTCAGGAGATGGGCTTGCACTTAATCAGCCAGAGCTTGAGGTGCTTCTCACCATTCTCCATCCTCCCTGGTGCCCTTGTCATACCGAAGGACCCTGATTTTTGGGTCGTTCTCTTGTCATGCAAATTGCCTCAGGAAAAAACAAACTTCGTATGGTAGTGGGAAAATGAGAGAAAACTTGGTTCAGATAAGCAGTTGTTTGTGAGAAGCCTTTCTCCTGCCTGAGGAGCAGGTTAAACCATCCAGTGCTGGTTGTAAAGCAAATTGGAACAGCCCTGCTGGGTAGGAGGGACCAGCGCCAGGTGGGCCCCAGCACGTTGTAGGTGGTGGCCAAGACTTAGGATGCTTGGGTGGAAAGAAGGTGGCCACGTACAGCCCTGTGCCTTGTGAAGAGCCTGTGGGAGGCTTTTAAAAGTGGTTGTGTTGGAAAATGTGCTGTCACACACATCCACACAAAAATCCCCAAAATATTTGAATCTGCATAAGCCCTTTGCAGAGCTTTGCTTGGGTTTTTTTTTTTTTTTTTTTTTTTTTAAATCAAAATGTCAAAGTCTTGGAAAAACAAATAAAATCATNTTATGTTCAAAACCCCTTTGTAGGTTTTTTGTTTGTTTTTTTTTTTTTTTTTTTTTTTTGGTTTACCAAAAAGAGTTGGATTTAGGGGAATGGGGCGGGGCGGGGGGGCAAGCTCTCCAGAGGATGGCTTTGGTTTGTGCTGTGGCCTTACGTGGTTCAGCAAGCAGCAGACAAAGGGACCTTCCTCACCTTTTTGGTACGTCTGGCTCTGATCTTGCAGTAGTTGCTGGTGACAGTCCTCACCCCCTATTTCTTAAATAAGCCCCAGATGTGTCATCACCCTACACAAAGCAGAGCTCTGCTGCCGTGGGCTGTGTGGGCAGGGACTTCTCACACTCTGCAGTCCATGTGAAATTCCCCATTTTTGTCTGGCCCATGGCAGTCTGTGTGGATGGACATAAACCCTCGGGTTTTGCAGTTTTTGCTCTTGTTTGAGGCCTGACTTGATGTGGGCCCTTTGGAAAATACACCCCTTTCATTTTGCTGCCTTTTTTTTTTTCTTTCTTTTTTTTTTTTTCTTTTTTTTCTTTTCCTCCTCATTAGCAGTTTCTAGCACATTAGTGGGCACTCCTGCATTAATCATCTCCAGGATCTTTCCACCTATGGACTTTAATTGACTGTGGCATTCTTAAGTTCCTCTCAGCAGCCTGCCTGCCTTGAGGCAGGGGCAAAGTGGCTAGGAGAAGCAGTGCTTTAGGACCTGCGTGGAAAGGGCAGCAGAGATGTGACAGCTCATGGGCACAGGGGTGTCACTGCCAGGCTGGGGGCGGCAGGAATGGGTACTGCTGGGGAGTGTTGCTGAGGGGATGAAAACCAGCATTAGTACCTTGTGTTTTACAACAAACACCCTGTAGCATTGCCCTAAACATTCAGTGTTATGGAAACATGGGTGTAAGTGTGTGGTAACTGATAACAACTTCCCAAGCTGTGCCAGGGGACAGTGGTCATCCCTGGTGGGATGAGCAGACAGCGATGTGGTGCCCCACAGGGGCTGTGGGTCCTCAGGACCCTCCACCCACGTTTGGGTGGTGGAACCTGGAAGGATGTGGGAGACAGCAAGGTATGCAGGGACAGGCAGGGTGTGTGGGGGCTGGGGAGATGCAGAGTGCCAGTCACGGCCATCCAGACAGGTTATCCAGCAGCCTGGATAATGGGAGACCCAAGCCATGGGGACCAGGGCGTGTGTATTTGTTGCAGTCCATGCTTCACCTTGCACTACTTCCACCCTTGGGGTTTAAGAGTGTTTTGCTTTTATTGCCCACCCCGAGCAGCACCCCTCGCTCGAGGGCAGCACTGCTGGGCAGCACCGTTTCCGTGGCTGCTACACGTGAATTTGGGGGGGAGGAAGGGGCGTGCAGGCTGCAGGGAGCCCGACCCCTCGCTGACTCTGTCCCTTTGCCTCCACAGACTCACGCCTCACTATGTTTACCCCCAAGCTATCATCCAGCCCAGCGTGGTGATCCCTACCCCTGTGCAGTCCATCACGTCTCCCTACATCGACTACACGGCCGCCAGCCAAGCCTATTCCCAGTACACCACAGCTGCCTACGACCAGTACCCCTACGCTGCCTCCCCGGCCGCTGGGTTTGTGGGATACGGCTACACGGGCACGGTCCAACCCCCCATCACCGCCAGCAACCCCGCGGCGCCCGCCACGGCCTTCGTGCAGTACCAGCCCCAGCAGCTGCAGCCCGACCGCATGCAGTGAGGGCCCTGCCTTCGCCTCCTAGGACAATCTGACAATGGAAGGATACGACTAGGACAACAAAAGCAACAAAAAATAAAATAAAATTAAAAAAAAAAAAAAAACCAATAAAAGAAACAAAACAACAACAAAAAAATCACCCCGTCCCTTTATCCCCCTTATGTAGGTGCATATCGATACCTAAGCTATTTATAGTGTTGAGGGCGAACCCCAACCCTTGCAGTCTGACTGTGCTTATGAAAATGGACTTCTGGTAAGTTTTTTTTCCTCTTTTTTTTTTCCCCTTCAATATGGACAGATACTGTCTTGAAGATGTTCTGAAAGTGACTGAAATGTTTCACAGGAAAACTACAGATTCTTGCACACATCGCGGTCTGCTTCCATCACCTGTGGTCTTCTTTCCGCCCCTTCCCCGTCAGCCCTTCCTTCCTCATCAAACCTGCAATCCTCTTATTTACTGGTGAGGTGCAGAGGTACTTGGAGAACATGGAAAAAAAAAGCAATCTTATTTTTTGGTTGTACAAAAACTTTGTAATACTCAGAGATGCCTTACAGAAAAAAAAAAAGCAAAAGAAAAACTATTTTTTAATATTTATTGCGATTTTATTCGCATGAGCTGTGAACTGCAGACAGAAGAATAGTAGTAAGTATCTGCCTTGTTTAATTCTCATTTTACTAAATTATTGTATGTAGGTAAAAGTTCTTAAGTAATTGCTGAATCACTTCAACATGCAAAAGGGAATATTGGCTTGAAGGAGAGCAGAATATTCCTTTAGTCAACGCACTGTACTATTTTCTTATTGTAATTGTTACTCTGTTAAGATTATCTCAAATTTAGGTATATTTTTAAATGCAAAAAACCAACCAAGAATACTGAACATTTTGTCTACTTTGGTAGATCTTTTGTTACAATGCTGCAACCTATGGAGACATTTACAGTATTTATGTAAAAGAGATTTGGGGCTGTTGGCCAGCAAGGTTTAGGAGAGTGGAGCAAAAGAGAAAAAGGAGTTATGTCACTGAACAAATGGGTAAATGTAACCTTTTTATGCCTGTAATCCAACAGCCAAATAAAGGAAGAGAACAGGCGATGTAAGTTAAGTGCATTTCTACAAAGACAGCAATAAACTATTTTAACTTTTAAAAGTACTCAGTGCTCTATGGTGCCATGTGTGCTTGGCTGAAGTGCGTTAGGTCCTAGCTGCCCTGACCTGGCTATGCTGGGCCTTCACCACGAGTGTGCCAGGCTGGGCTGGGAGCATGTGTCCTATGGCAAGAGCCACTGCTGGCATCCTGCTGGGCACTGCCTGGGTGCCACCGTCCCTGCAGCATGTCCCATGTGCCCTTAGTTACTCTGCCTGTCCCAAGGCACCTCAGGGAGGGAGCTGTGGGTCCCCAGTGCTGGCACTGGGCACTTGCTGACATTGTGCAGAGCAGAGGGGGGGCAGTGCTGCTGTCCTGCTGCAGCTCCAGTGGAAGCAAGGACAGCTGGGATCAGATCACACCCAGAATCCTCAGGACACCACTTTCCTGCTGTTATTTGTTTAGACTAAGTTGTTTTCCAAAGCTGAATCCATCCAAAAGCGCGTGGTCTGCCAAAGGATGGGTTGCTGGAGGTCTCTGTGGTGGGGCAGGGCCAGGCAGGTGCAGCAACAGTGAGACTTTGGCAGGGTGCTTAAATCCCTGAGCCTCCTTCCCCTTAGTGAGATGGCTGCCTTTGACTCTCCAGCCAACTGCTTTAGAAACTTGACTTTCAGGTTGTGACAATTACAAACTTCAAGAATCAGTTTTTAAAAGCAAGTAAAATTATCCTATTTGATTGTGCCAGTTATCTGGTGCATCTCCATAAAGATCATGGCAGGACGGGTGCTGGGAAGTGCCCCATCTTTGGCACCAGCATATGCTGCTGTTAAAGGTGATGGTGCCTAAAGACATCCTGGGGGAAGAGGCTGCTGTAGGACGAAAGCAGAGGCAGTTCAGCATTGTTTCTGATCACCCACTCTCCTGAACTGAAAGACACACGGTGGGCATGTCTAATGTCATCAGTGTGCCTCAGAGTAAACAGCCCATCTGGATGAATGGAAACAGCTCATTCCTGCCTTGCTTGTGTTGCGTGAGAATGCAGATCCTGGTGGGGCTCTGTTCATCCTTCCCGGGGTTTTGCTTACAACCATGTGGGTGACATTTCTTTCCTTTTTAAGTAATTACTTTCTGGATTTGCTGTGGGGCTGCCAAAGGAGTAAGAGCTGAGCTCTGCATCCAGCGCGGCGCTGGCGGAGAGCTCAGCCTGGCCCGAGACCTGCCTTTGAAGTGCTATCGGCGCTGGAGATTATTCAGCAATTCTTCTTCCTCCCTGTCATGAGTCTTTCTGAGGAAGAGGGGAGGGAGGATTTTGGAGCTGGGTGGAGGTGCTGGGAGCCCCTGGGGAGCACTTGGCCCCAGCCCAGCAGCACTGAGGTGCCCATGCTCAGGCAGTGCTGGTAGTGCTGAGTGCAGGTTTTGCCTTTCCTGGGGACCCACATCTCCCCCACTCAGTGGGGACACCAAGGCTGCTGAAAATCAACTTGTTGAGAAAAACTCCTGTGTGCAGTGCACTCTGAAGTGAAAAGAGTGACGATTTTCCATTTAGCTGTCTAATTTCCTGAAAGGTGGCCAAACTGCCAGGAAGCGAGGGTGCAGGCGGCGCTACCAGCACCCAGCCCGCTGCAGCCGAGTGCCATTCCTGGATCCCGCTCAGTTTTGCTCCGGGCTCATTTCGAGAAGCAGCCACATCAAAACAACAGCCCAACCTGCTGCCTTCCTGTTTGCAAAGCCCCAGCTGCGATGGTGTGGCCAGGCAGAGCAATGAGCTCCGGATGGGACTGGGGCTGTGGTGGCATGTGGGGAGTGAAGGCTGTGGCCCCCAGAAAGGAGCCTGAGTCTTTGCCCCAGTGCCAGGCTGGGAGAGTGGGGAGAGCTCAAAGGGTCACTGTGTTAGCAGGACAAGAGTTACATGCAGTGTGTGAGTGGTGAGGTGTGGATGAGAGGTGGTGGCTGCCTGGCTCCTGACTGATCAGGGTAGCACAGGGTAAGTGCTTAAATCACTTTGAAATTGCTTAAAAGTGTAATTTTATTTTTGTTTTTAAATGCATTGCTTGACAGTGCACCTGCACTGTGTGCCTTTTGTTGCCCTGGCATGAAAGAAGCTGGGTAGCTCAGTTCTGCTGCAGCCAGACAGAAGCCAAGGGAGGGCACAAGCTGGGGTGGTCACAGAGCTTGTTTCAAGAGCTTTGGTGCAGCACATGCAGCCACAGGGACATGGGGAGGAGCAGCGAGGGCTGGGTGGTTTTGGCAGGGCACCCTCAGCAGCACCATCTGCTTGGCACAGGTTCTGGGTGTGGGACTGGCCTTGGGGGGCCAGACCTTGTCCTGGACACATCCCTGTGGCCATGCTGGCGGCTGACACAGCCAGGCCACCTCCCGCCAGCTGTGCCCACATGCCCAGTCATTTGCATGACAAATTCAAATATTTTTTATAGGAAACGACCACACCAGCACTGTCAGGAGGAGTTTCAGCTTGCGTGGGCTGGAGCATGTGCAGCCCCTCTGCTGTCATGAGGAAATATCACCATAAATACCAGGGCTGGAGTCCTGGTCACCATCTGGAGGAGGCCAGCCACAGTCCGGCATCATCTCCCGGCATCCCCTCCCTTCCCACCCCCCAGCAGCGAGCTGAGAGACAGCCCTGTGCCCCAGGCTGCGTGCGGAGCTTTGACTGGTGCCAGACCCTCACCACTTGCCCACCGTGGGAAGGGGGTGGCTCTGGTGAGATTTCTTCCCTTTGCAGGCACTCCCCCTCCCTGGGGTGTCCCCTGTCACAGAGGCACAGCCAAGGGCTCTGCTGCCAGCGGCCACCTGAACCTGCTCATGATAAGGAGCAGGGGTTACCCAGCACTACCCCCACTGCCTCACCTTATCTGGGTGACACCTGGGGAGCCCCGTGGACTCCCATCAAGGTCCAGAGCTCTGCAGTGGCACCCCCAGCCAGTGGCCATCCCCGGAGCCATCCCCAGCCCCCATGGCCCAGCTCCCACAGCCCCAGAACCAAAACTTTACAGCTGAGAGGAAAAGGCTGAGCACAGGATTTATTTGCATAGTAACTGGGCTGCTGTTGGCACTTACCCTTTAAAATAGAGTTCACAGCAAAATGTTTTTACCCCCTTACATACAGGGAATGCTAACAGCATCCCTTTTTTTTTTTTTTTTTTTTTTTTCCTCCCTTCTGGCTGAAACTTGTTTTTTCCCTCCTTTGTGCCTCTCTGAATCCTGCCAGCATAGAGATTCCCTTGTTCAGAGAGTAAAAAAAGGGAAAGAAAAAAAAGAAAAGAAAAACAGAAAAACTTAAGCCTGGGATTAAAAACCATCACTAAAATAGTTTGAATAACAAAGTCAACTGACTCGCCGGGAGCCCGGTGAATGCCTGTCACGTATCTCCCTTGGCCGGGCAGGGTCATGTGTCTCACTGGATAGTTCCTGGAAAAGCTTCTGCTCAGCCTGATAGACCTGTGGCTGCTGATACGGCCATGCCCAAGCCACGCTCCTGGGAGGGCTGCAGGGAACTGCCAGAGGGGGCACGAATTGGGGGCTAAATAAATCTCCCTTGGGTACCAGAGGCATTGGGGCCTTCTGTGACCTGAATAAGAAACAGCTGGAAATGGTGAGCAGGGCTTCTGCAGCATCAGTGGTCCCAGCACGGTGGGCCAGCAGCTCCCTCCACCCTTACTGATGTCTTTAGCAAGGGAATTTATGGTGGTTTGGGCGTTTTTTTCCCCTCCACAAATTTTTGCGGTTTTAGCTGCATAAATAATCAAAAAGTGGGACCTTGCATGAGATAAAAGCTCCCTCAGACACATTGTGTGGGAACATGCAACCAGGAGTGTCTTACTGGGGAATTTGTACCTAAAACCAAAGCCAAATAACTGTTGTTTTATCCTTTTGCTGACTCCACAAACCTGGAAACACAGAGGTGTGACAAGGCACAGCAACAGCGAAAAAAGGCTCAGATAAGGCCACACAGTATAGGAGGGCAATTAAAGACTCAGATTTATTAGTTGTGTGTCTGTGTTCAGGATGCTGCTGGTGGTGGTGAACCAGTTGGAGATGGAAAAGCTGGTGATGGAAAGGTCAGAGATGGAGACACCAGAGATGGAGAAGTCGGAGATTGTTGTTAGAGACTGAACTGATGAGCCCCAGAAATACCAGGAGCCAGTTTTTAAAAGCATTTACCCACATAAAGCTGGAGACTGTGGCCTTTTGTAAATCTGCCAGGAATATGTCTTGGTTTGAAAATAGCACTGAGCATCTTATTACATGTTTAACACTGAAAAGATCTTTTAAAATCAGGCTAAGCTCACTTGAGTGGCCCCCGTTCAGTCTCTACCTCTGGATAAACATTGGGGGTCAGCAACAGCCGTTTGCGGTCTCCGGTAGCATCAGCTGGTGAGTTTGCATGGGCTGCTGACATGTGAGCACGTGAAACAAAGCCTGAGCTTTGCAAAATGAAAGTGAAATGAAACAAATAAGTCGTACCATTAGTGCACTGTGAGCTGGCTTTAAAATTAGCAGGTTGTAGACATAAACATGGTAGAATGAGCCCTCAGGGGAAGAAAAACCATCCAAAAACCACATCCTACCTTATTTTCAACAGTGTACACTACTCTATATTCCATGCCACTTTAGTAAGGTAAACTAATTTGGTTTCCTTTTTCCAGTGAATTTTATGTGTGCAAAACCATTTCAGTTATAGACATTATAAATCTGATTAGAAACATGTATGTATGAAAAAACACATGGTTTTTATCAACAGCTGTGTTCATTCATATATATGTGTGTGTGTGTGTGTGAAAGAATACATATGAATGCCTTATTTCAACTGGTATTTTAACTTTTATTTCACAAATCGTGGCTGCTGAAGATGCCAGGTGAATCACAGATAAAATGAGAAGCATAACATAACAGTAGTGCATCCAAATTCAATGGCTGGTAGCACAAGCTAGCCTGGGGCAAAACCATGTCCTGGACTGAGCTCAGGTTTCAGGGGGCTGAGGAAAACAGTAAAAAGATCCTGTGCTGATGTGAGAGACGTGGCTGGCTGGACACTCACGGTCCAGGGCATCCCCCATCCTCTTGCCCACTCTTGCCCCACACACTCAGGCACTTTGCCTGTGGGTGTCTGTCTGCCTGTCTTTCTGCATTCCCATATGTTCTCTTCAATCAGCCAACCGTGGGCACTTCAGCCTCAGTCTGCTCAGTCCAGAACACAGATATTTTGGGCATCTGCAATCTGGACGAAAGCACCAGTCCTGCCAGCAGCTCTGTACAGGCTTGAATGGAAAAAAAATTAAAAATATCCATCGAGCTGGGTAAAAGGCTGACAGGCTGCCCTCACTGGGCACTGCCAGCACCTGCCCCAGCCCCTGTGCTGTGGGCAGGGAGCAGCCCCAGCCCCAGCACTGCTCTGCAGCCACCAGTGAGACAGAGCCTGCAGGAAAGAGAATAAATTGAATCCAAATGTTTATACCATTGGAACTGTCCAGTCATGTGCCTAGTCCAGCTGAAGGGAGCAGGAATATTTCCTTATAGCTGTTGAAGAAACTGCTAGAAATGGTTGCTGTGCAGATCATCCCAGCCTGGTGCTGGAGGAGGCTGGGGCTGAGACCAGATGGAGAGATGGATGGAGGGGGGGATGGATGCACACAGGAGTTGGGTCCACATTCAGAGACTGGGCCAAGAGTTTTGTGCACAGACAGCGGGTTTGGGGACAGGTGTGGGTGTCTCCATGTGAGTGAGGCACGGTGAGCACCTTGGATTTCCCCTCTCATCTTTTGCACTCACACACATACACAATACACAGAGTTAACTCTTCCCATCCTCCTCAGCCATGCTGAGCTCTGTATGTGCCAGGCCCTGAGCTCCAGCACAGCCCCAGCTCCCACGGGTGTCTGCAGCACATCCTGGCTGCTACAGGTCAGTGGGCTGAGATGCTTTAAAAAACCCTCACCCCAACCCACCAAGTGCAGCCCAAGCCTGCTGCCCAAGAGGTCCCAGCATGGTGGTTATAACAGGCATACTCATTTCTCCAGTGAGTAAGCCTGAAAGGGGAGCCCCACGGGTGCAGGGCCGGGGGCTGATAAGGAGCAGCTCCCTAATCTCCAGCCCCAGCAGCCCAGAGGGTGAGGGTGATAACTCACATGAACCCCTGTCTGGCAGCAGTGGGGGGGCGCTGCTGACAGTTCGAGTGTTTGCAGAGTTGCCCCTCCTCACCTCGGGAGGGTTTCTGTGCAGTTCCACCCCAGAGCAGCACCCCCTCAATCCTTCCCTGGGAGCTAGTGGGAGCTGGTGGTGGTGGCAGCCCCAGGGCACACACCCTGGGCTACTCTCTTGCCTCTGCACTCAATGCCCTGTGTTCCTCAGACACAAGGAAGGGGGGGTTACAGGAGGCAGCATCATTCATGTGATCAAACTCCCTGTTTAAAAAGGTCCAAAGTTTAGAAATTGGTTGTAGGGAAGGTCCCAGCCAACCTCTGTCCTCAGCTGCCCCATGGTCTGTGTGCCACCAGGGAGCCAGGAGCGAAGTCTGGCACTCCCCTGATTCAGACCTGGGCTGGGATTTTGGCTCAGATACCTGGTATTTATCTGCCTCCTTGGGGAGATGCTGGACAGGCTGGCTGAGTCAGGCCCGTGGCTGTTCATGCCATCTCCCACAGCTGTGCCAGCAGCACCCACTGCGCTGCACCACCAGCTCACAGGGACCAACTCCATTGTCCCCTCAACAGCCCCCCATGTGCCAAACTGCACATGATAAGCTCTGCTCCAAAGCACATTTTTGTCAGAGGCTAGCAAGATAAAAATCTTAAAATAGCTCACCGTGACATTCGTCAGGGTCTGTGCCACCACATTTCCCACATGCCGCCATCCTCTGTCCTCCCTCCCTCCCCGGCTTCAGCCACGAGCATTCCTGGGGAAAGGCTGGGTTCCTGAAATACAAAGCAGGACACATGCAGAGCTGCTCCTGTCCTGGAGCATCACAGACCCTGGGCAGCACAGCACTGAGCATGACATGGCACTGAGCACGGCATGGCACTGCCAGCACTGTAGGCAAGACTCTGCCTCTGTTTTTGGGGTGCCCCCAGTCCCACACGCCCCTCTGCAGGGCCCCTGTCCCCATCCTTGGCTTGCTGCAGGGAGCACCAAGCCTGCTCAGTCTCTTTGAGCCTTTGGCTCCAGCCAAACACCACTTGGCCAAGTCCCCAGGAAGGGAACAAAAGCAGAGAGTCCCAGTGACAGGCCAGGGAGCTGGGGGAGGGCACAGCTCCCTGCACAGCTCCTCTTCAACACTGCAAACCAACAGGGAATAAACACAAACTGTCCCCTCACTGCCTTTGCCTTGCTCCTGGTGCTGCCCAGGGATGCTGCCACGGGGAAGACTGGGGAGCTGGTACTGGTATCTTTTGGAAAGGTCTATTCCAGCTCCAGGTTCTTGCAGAGTGAAGCCACTTCTTTAACCCCTCTGGTGCTGTGCCCTGGCCATGGTCCCTGGGCTCTCACAGTGCTGCCAAGAGTGTGGCATACAAAGCTTTAGCCTTTCCCAGCTCTGAGGCACATGCTCCAACTCTCCCTTATTTTGTGTTTAGTTTTGGGCAGCCAATATCACGTCATATTTAAAGGCACAGTTTCAATTCATATCTATCCTGATTTTTTTTTTTAAATGAAGAACAGGATTAAAAATAGTCATCAGAGAAAACAAACACTGTAAAACCCACACAAATTTTTCCAACACATTCAAAAATGCCCATGAGAGCAACTGCTTTTAAGTGTTGAAGAATTGCCGTGGAGACTTTGCAGTGCAGACACTGCACAAAGGAAGTAAAGCATTTTATGTCAAGAGGGAAACATGGTCCAGGTGCTACTGTACCACAAACCCCAGCTCCTTCCTGCACCTGGCTCACACCTGGCTGGTGGCAGGTGGCCCTATTGGGATTACTGCTGTCATCACCCAGCCATGCCAAGGAAAATCATGCCATTTGCTCTACCCTGCACTGACCATGGGGACACATCAGAGCTCTGACTTGCACCTGGGAGATGGTCACAACCCTCACCAGCTCAGTGTCACCTTCAGTCCTGGCCAAACACAGCTCAGCTCTGAGCACAGACTGTTGTGGCACACCAGGCTCATTCCTTTTTTCATGATACTAATCCTTTAATTCATGGTATGAGTAGTAAAAGCAGCTGAGCTCACTCCAATTAGCTCATGGCCTTTGAATAAGCATTTTTGCTCCCACCTTATGGTGCAGATGATCGGGGAGGCTTTGTCCAACCTCCCCACGGGGAGGCACATGCTGCCTCCTCTCCCACACCCCAAGGATTCCCATGGGATGGGTGTCCAGCAAGGCAGGGTGGTGGCATGAGACCAGGAACCCGCCAGCACAGCAGCTCATGCCCTGCCACATGTGGTACACACATGAGGCTGGTACCTCAGAAAATGGCCAAATGCTGCTAGTTCCCCTGTTTGTCACAGGAGAGAGCCAGGCTGGGAATGAGGCAAGCTGGGAGCTTGTAGGGATATCAGCTGCACCAACGGGATCCTGGGGTGCAGGCTGGCCCTGAGCTGAGGAACCAGCAGAGTCCACATCAACCTGAACTCAGCTCTGCGGGCTGAATGGGGCTTTTGGGGAGTTGTTTAGGCTTGTCAAGGGTTTTCCCTGGTGGGCTCACTGACCTCCCTCAGCAGCACCAGCAAAGCCCCAGGGACCCACGTGCTTTGGGGCAGGAGCAGCACAGCTCAGCTCACGCCCTGATGTGTTTGGGATGGGGCTGTGTGGAAGTCCCATGCAGGAATCGTTGGAAGTGACACCCTGTGTGACATTTGCTGTATGGAAAAACTGAGGTTTCCCTGTCAGCAGCTGCCCAGCAAGGCAGGCAACCCCACAGGAAGGGGCTCTGTGCTGCATCCACATTCCACCACTGGGTTCCAGAACCAGTGGGGATCTCTCCAGTGCAGGGCAATGACTTGTCTGATCCCCTTTTTAAAAGCTGATTCATCCCAGTTTAACTAGCCCTCTGCACACCAGAGCTCAGCCACCCACTGGGCTTTCTCACAGTGTGGGGACACAGAGATGCTGAGGCCAGGGGAGAGCTTGGCTTAGGGGAAAACAACTCTGGAGAGGTGTAATCCATCTGAAAAACAGGTTTTTGCTGCAGCTCCCTGTGGGCAGTGCTGCTGGTGTAGGAGCACATGGCAGGTTTGCTGCTCTCCCGACAGGAATGGCAGTGTGTGGCAGTGTGGCATTACCACCAGTGTGGAAAAGGCTCAGCTTTGTCTCGTCTGTGCCCCTCAATTCTATGTAAATAGAATGTGACATGCACAGCTGCTCATGCAAAGCCATGGCTGGTGCCGTGGTCGGGAGCGGGTGGCCGAGTTGCCCAGAGACGGCCAGTGCAGGAACCTCGCACGGGTGCCTTCTCTGTGAGACCCAGGCTGCCAGCTTGAACTTTTGGCCTGCAAGTGCTTCCTGTATCCAAAACAGCCATTCTTGCTCCCTTCCTTGCCTGGAGAGCTGGGGTTGAGCCTCAGCCCTCAACCCCAGGTAGGTAGTGGGGAAAAACCTCTGTGGGTCACCCAGGGAGAGCCCCCCAGCCCCTGCAGCACCATGTCCCCAGCATGCTCATGGGGGTAAGGCTGGAGGATGATCAGTTCATGCTGTCATCAAGACAAAATAAAGCCCTGCTGCTTCCAATACCATTTCCCCCCCTTAATTGTTCTATTTTCATGTGCCTGTGTAGGTCCTGCTCTTGCCAGGAAAGCCAAGTGCTGATCATTGTCAGATGGTTCACACAGAGGTTTCTGTTTTGTTTTGTTTTTGCAAAGATCCAGGATGACAGGGGGAAGGAGGCAACTTTTGTCCCCTGCTTAAAATAATTCAAGAGCTTTCCACTATATACACCAGGCTCAAGTAGACATTTGCATAACAAATGAGCTTCTCCCCAGCTTCAGCCCCGGGTGACCCCTGTGACTCTGTAAGAGGTGGCTCTATCTCCATCTTCATCTGTATGTTCATTTCCATCACCTCCATCATGTCCATCATGTCCATCTCCCATCCCAGCCCTGGGCCTGGGTTGCTTCTTGGAAGGGGAGGGCATGTAGAGAGAGTTCTAAGCTTTCTGCACTTTAGTCAATCAAGACTCTGTAAACAGCCTCTGGAACATTTTAGCAGTAAAACATTTGCTTGGTGGCCAACAAATAACTCCAGGCATCTTTTACTTTGCTGTTAAAATGCCACAAAGCAGTTGATTAGTGGAGGTTTCTTTCCAAGCTAAAGCCCACTGACAGCAGGACCAAACACCGATTTTCCCATTATCTGCAGAAATGGCCTCTCTGTGCTGGGTGTTCTCCACACAGCGAGGCACAAGCACAGGCCTGAGAGTCTGTTGGGGTGAAGAAAACCCAAGCAAAGCCTCTGGAAGTTTCACAGGATTTTTGTTTTGCCCCTGAGACAGATTAACATCTTGCTAGTTCAGATGTATAAATTATTCCCGTAGTTCTGCTATTGTTATTTAAACAGATTTGCTTGCAGAGTGTTCTTTTGGTTTGACCTGGTACCTTCCACATACAGCAACTTGTTCTTATCAGTGCCCCCTTTGTGATTTTCAGTGCCACAAGGTGACAAATCCCACAGCACCAGGACATGCTCACCACAGGTACCAGGAGCTGTTTAAACGGTCACCAGCTAAAAAGAGGGAAAAAAAATCAGCAACAAAAGACCCACAAATAGTTGACTCTGTTCCCAGGCAAATAAAAAGAATGGTTTTGGATCGTCACTGCTGTCCCTTTGTTTACTGAATGCAATAACAAAAAAAGGCAAGGAAAGAAAAAAATATTCCCTGATAGCGACAATTTATTGTGGGCAAAAGCAGGCTGGGACGTGCCCGAGGGAAGGAGGGTCAGGCTCCATGCATATCTGCTGGTGACGGGAAATAAATGTGCCCAAAAGCACTTAAAAAAAAATATTGAAAGGACCAGCCCTGATTGCAGCAGTTAGAAGTGATATATTCTTGGCATGGAAACAAAAAGCAAATTCATAGCAGGTTTGGAGCTGATCTTACTGGCTTACATGGGATTTTATACTTAGGTAATTCTATTGTTGGCTGGAGCTACCTGATTTATGCCTGAATAAGGTCCTGATCCTGCAAACATTTACTTATGTACTTTAGTTCTACCTTTGCTCCAAGACACCCTATTAATTTCCCGGCAGTGAGGACAGTGCCTGTCTGCAGAGCTGAGGCTTTTGCAAGAGGAAAATCTGTGTTGTAATGCCTAAAATGAAGAGGAAATTCTGCAGTGAGACATGAACTCCCCCAGACTGTGGTCATCCCATAGCCTGAGACACTGCCAGCCCCAGGCATAGACACCCAGGAGCCAAACAATTGCCTGTGCAGCCCTTCTAACCCACAAGATTTGGGAAGCAGTGGGGAACATCCTTAGCACAAACCTGAAGCTGCATCGAGCTCTGAGTGAATCTCTGCAACAAGTCGCACATAAGGCAGTGGTGTAACACTGAGTTCATTCTGATGACACCCTCTCCCTCGGGCAGACCCTCCAAACCGGCTGCTAAACATAGCAGAAACCATTTGCACTGCTTGTTTCCATTCAAGAAAGTGGTATTTATTGTTAGAAACACCATGTTTGCTCTGTACCCTCCTTATCAGGCAAGGGAGAAGAGAAGGATTTATCCATCAAACACTGCCCTTGGACAATGAAATTCTGGGTTTGCTTCAAAGTGAGTATGAGGATAAAAACCTGTCTGAGGTGAGGGGAGGAGGAGGAGCAGTGGAGACAAGCCATGTGCTCACAAATGTGTGGGGCAGGCAGAAGCTTCACCCCTCCAGCCAGAGGGATGCCCGGTGGCGGCAGGTCCGGCAGAGGTGCTCCTCATGTGCCCATCACATGCTGCTAAAACCAGGCAAGTGAAATAAAAGGGGGTGTGAGTCCTGGAGCAGCTGCTTTCCTCACTGCTGCTGCCAAGCCTTCCCGAGAGCGCGGCTATTCCTCGGCGCAGAGGAGAATTAATTTGCTTTACAATGGAGCCGCGGGCTCGGCGGGCAGTCGGGTGTCTGCGGCAGCGGGCACAGAGCTGCGCAGCCCGGGGGGAGCCTGGGGAGCCGGGAGAGCCACCTGCAGCCAGCCCTAAGGATGCTCGAGGGGGCTGGAGGGCGACCCAGAGCAAAGCATCTCTAGTGCAAATCCCTGCTGCTCGCCGGCTGGGACACCCGGCCAAGACACATCAGTCCCAGCCTCCAGCCCAGCGACCTCCACTCAGAAAAGCTCAGATGCTGATGGTAGACCAGGGGGCACCGCAGCTCCCACACAGAAGCCGTGGGGTCTCTCCCTTCCAGGGTGCCAGCAGCACACACGAGCTGCTGAGCCTTTTATCTCAGTGTCTGTGAGCCAACAGCAGTGGGGAAGAGCTGTGATGAAGGGCAGTGGTTTCTTTAGGCTGCTCTGCCCCAGGTCTGCTGGCTGTGCCCAGGACTGGTAGCGTGGGGCAGCTGTGGATGCAGACCCTGCCTTCATTTCATGTCCCACGGAGCTGGCACACACCCTGGAGCACTGGGGCTTCTGCACAGTGAGCTCCAGGACACCTCACACAGTGAAGAACCTCTGGGCAGCCACACTATGTGGTCATAGCAATGAGGCTGCAGAATGGGGCTGGAGACCATTCCCAGGGGCACCAGTGCATTTCTAGAGCAGCTCCTGTGAAATGGACTTTGCTTATGCTGTAGCTTGGAGAAGTGAATATTGCCTCCCTAGAAAGATTTAAATATACATAAAATTAGAAGGAGGAAGTGTTAGCTAAAATTTCGTACTTTTGGAAGGCAGCCGGTTCGTTAGCATTGCTTTAATGAGGCTCTAACCTCACTGTAATGCTTTTATTAATGCTCGTTGCTTATTGAGTGCCAAGTGCTTGGCTCCTCTCCGACAGCCCGGCTGGTCCACAAAGCAAGTGGTTTAGGGGTCCTTTGAAGTAAAACGTGAGCACATTTACACCACAGCCGGGACAAGCGACAGTTGGTGAGAGGAGACAGCCCAAAATTCACCAGATGGTGCCCAGAGCAGGCGATGCAGCGAAAGCGGGAGAGCAGGGTGGGCAGGAGGGGACACAGGAGGGAACAAGTGAAGGGAGAAGACGAGATGTTAGTTATGCCACCCACCCCACAGACATCATTCGGGTTAGGGTGAGGGTCAGGACAATGAGCAATGACAAAACATCAAGGCTTCGTGTGCTGGAGATGTGGTGACAAGGGAAGACGTGGGGAGCTGCAGGATCCAGGAGGCAGGTCCCAGTAGCTGAGCACTCAGTCTGCTGCCCCCTCTCTATTGCTGCAAATATCTTGTGTGCTTTGAGGTCACAGCTGCATCCAGCCCAGACATCACCAGAGACCCTCTTTGGGCAAATGTGAGCCCTTAATTCAACCAACTTCCAAACACCCACGGCACCCATACACTGAAAGCCCCTGTGTGGATCTGGTCTGTCTCAGGGAAACCCTGTGGAGGGATAACCTGTGCCTTTGAGGCACCCCCAGCACCTCTGTGGAGCTGATCTGTCTCAGGGAAACCCAGGACAGCACGGAGTTGCTCCTCCAGTCCCTGTGCCCTGTACATGCCCCTGTCCATGCCCTTGTTGGCTGCAGAAGGGAGGAAGGGACTGTGCCCCCGTCAGTCCTGTCCAGCCACTGGAGCCCACCTGCTTGTGGGGTGATGCCCAAGCACCCTGGGCACACCTTTTGGATGTGGTTGTGGGCAGAAGCACAAGGATTACCCCAGCAGCTGCCGGGAACACCCCCCCACACTCCCCCACACCTCCTGGGATGCGAGGTGAGCATATGCCGTATGTTTCTCCTCCTGTTCCTCGAAACACTCTGAATAGAGGGATTAAAAATTACCCATTGCAGCCTGAAACAACAGAGCCAAGGCGCCGGCTGATATTCCAGCACAGCAGAGAACAGGTGGGCTGCTGCTTCAGAGCTGAGCAGGAATGGGAACAGCTTGTTGGAGAGCCTGACTCTGCCTGCGGGGCCACCCCTCCCGCAGCCACCGCTCAGCCAGAGCCGAGGCATCAAAGACACGCCCTGCCACCTCCCTGCTCCGGGCTGGCCAAGAGCCAGTGCTGTTTCCCAGCAGCGCATCCCAACCTGCGGCGTGGCACGTCCCCATCCACGCGCTCGCAGGTTGAGCCAAGGTTTTCCTGCACACACGAGGTGGGCAAAGCAGCAGAGAGCTGGAGTGATGCTGCCTCATGGGCCCACTGGAAAACCCCCCTCACTGCTCAGAGGGGCCTCTGAGTGGGACCCCATGCCAGTCCTGGAATCACAGCAGAGCCAAGTCCAACCAGGAGATGGGTCTGGTGTCCCACCACTGTCCACGGATGATCTCAGAGATAAACAGTGAGTCCTTGGCAAATAAAAGTTCATTGCCATACCCTAATCTTGGCTTTTCCTTCAACTGAAACAGACATGTCATTTTAGGCAACAAAAAGAGGGAAGAAGATAATCCAGAGAAAAGAGGAGGAAGCCAGTAGGTTGCCAGGGACGCAGCAATGGGCTGGGACCAGCAGGGTAAAACACAGAGCAGAGCAGGAAAGACCAGGAAGAAAAGCTCCAGTTCTCAGTGTATTGTGCCTAAACTGCAATGCAAAACCACCAAACTACAAAGTGACTGCACGAGAAAACTAACAGCATATTTTTTTCTCCCCGTAACCTGACAGATTCAAAGCCAAACATGGAAATTTCTCAGGGTGCTGATGTGCATTTTTTCTGTTAAAGTTTCTCTTAAAATTGGCCTGGTTCTTCTGAAGAAAAAAAAAAGAGAAAGAGAGAGAAAAAAGGAAGAGGATATTTTTGAGTAAAACTAGTTGGGTGCAGCCATTTTTAAGTTGAATACTATAGGCAGTTGTGAAATTATTATAATAAAAATGCTTTGCCAAATATTTTTGGCCAAAATATGGCATGGTTTTGGACTTTTTAAAAACAAGGCTTTAATCCAATGATCTAAATTTATCAAAATTCAGAATAAAGCAGAATCTAGGAATGAAAAGGAAACACACAAAATAAAATAGAGCAAAATTGAATAGCAAGTGCTGTGAAATTTTCATCTGGAATTTACAGCAGCGTCTAAAGCTCACTCACACCAGACACTAAACGCTTGTTCCAAGCACAATAAAATAATCCCAGAATAAATCTTTTCAGTTTCTCCTGGCCCCATCCAAAGCTTTCCCACAATGACAGACCTTGCAGATCTGCTGGGGCCAAGGCGTCACTTTGCACACGTGAGCAGTGTCATTCGGGGGCATGGGGGCTGCCAGCCCCAAAACACCATGTCCTGGTTCCCGTGGCAAAACGTGAGAAACTTGATATTTAAATGGATTTTATCCAGGCCATAAAGCAGAATCACGTTGCCCTAGTCCCCAACAGGAAAATAGGTTAAAAACAGCGCAGCTGTAAACAAGATGCACGTTGGCAGGGCTCATCACCCTGGCAAGAGTAATCGCTCTCAGGTTTAATCAAGGTAGAAGGTGGGGATTTGGAAGCCGTGTATCCATGGCACACTTCCCTGCTTTGTCACATCATACTAAACACTCCATAAAAGCTCCCTTTGAAGAGGAGCCAAGTCTGTCCTCACTTGACTACAGTGATACTGCACTGGGTTTGCTGAGCCACCTTCTAGTTGTGCAGAGAATTTGTAAGAGGTAGGAAAAGAGCAGGAGTGAACAGAAAGTGTTGCAGCTCAAAGAGCACTACAAAAGACAGAGCAGTAATTAATTATTGGGGTTTGTCTCTATTTTTTTGCCAGTGGTGGGACAAACAGACTACTGTGTGGGTAAAATGCATTATGAGGGGGCCTGCCTTCTCTGTAGATTTAGATATATGTCATTAAACATCCAAAAATCACTTGCCATCTCCCCAAAATCATGAAATTGGTAAGAAAATAAGGAGATTAAAAAATGTAATAGTAACAAAGGGTTTACTTTTGTGTCTTTGCTTCTGAGTTGTTGGTCTGCCAAGCTAATTTCAATAGAAACTCAGTTAAAGGAAAATAAAACAGGGAAGGTGAGACTTTCCCATGATTATACCAGAAGTTTAGTTTCCCAGGAAAGCGAATCTGTAATGTGATGAGATCATTTCCAGCTGATGAATCTGAAGTTTGTTTTTAGAGGGCTAAAACCAACAAAAATATAAGATTAAGAAAAAAAAGCAGCGCCCAAATGCAGATCACTTGCACACTGGGTATTTGGGCCCAGCCAGAGCACACAGAGATCATGCCATCTCCCCTGCTTCCCAGTTAGGGCAAAGTGACTCTGGTTTCCTCAGAGAATTCATACTTGGGCAGAGGTGTGAGTGGGGACTGATCTGCTGCCTCTGCCGGATAAGGAATTGCCCTATTTTTGTGATTTGCCCTCTGGGGTGACCCACACCCCAGCCAAGAGCAGGACTGGCTGGAGGGCAGTTCCACTGCAGGGCTTTGCTCCTGGCAGGCACAGAGGAGCGGCTGTGCATCCCACTCTGCCTCTCGCATTAACACAGGTTCATGGAGATATCATCTTCCTCCTGCCTCTGCCAGCAGCCCCACCCTGGAGCCCAATGCTGCACAAACAGCCTCTGCCCACCAGCCTCTTCTCCCTTCCAGCCCATGCTCAGCTCCTCCAAGCAGGTGTTGTTTGCTCTCCCATCTCAGCTCTTGTTTGGAGAGGAGGTGATCACAAAAGCTCAGCATGGTTGCTATTGATTCTCAGCCCTGGTTTTGTTGTGATGACCAAGTGAGTGGCAGGTGGTTGGTTCTTTGACTTATTTTCTGCTGGATGGGGACATCAAATATTTGCTTTCCGAAATATTTGCAGCAGCTCCACTACAATTAACAACATCAACTGAAATACTCAAAAAGGGTGGGGGAGTGCTCCCGTGCCTTCGCTCTCCTCTGAGCTTTGCTAAGATGACCCAGAAACTCTTGGACTTTGTTGCTTTGCCATGGAGAGCATCTCATGGGCAACACATATGATGGGCATCCCTTTGGTTTCACTGGAAGATGCCTGCAGAAGTGGATCAGAGGCTCCTAATCCATGCCTTTGCAGCTCTTAGGGAACAGCTTTCACTAACATGATGCAGAGCGGGTAATGGACTCACTAAACCAATACTATTGCAGCAGAACAACTCAGGCCTTGCATTTCAGGAACAAAACTCCCTGAGGTTATGTGCTAATTACAGACTACTCCTATCATTCTAGTTTACATTGCAAGACACCATCCAAACCACCAAGCAGAGGAAGAGTGTCTTATCTTTGACGTGAGCTCCAGCTGTGATGGAGCATGGATGTTGCATTCAAGGCAAATTTAGGGAAGGGCTTCAGTTTAAATGGGAAAACCTGAGCCAAGACTTCCTCTATATCAGCTACACAGACTGTTCAGTAGCTGGTGTCCATAGTGGAGTCACCGAGTGAGGTGTCCTCATCTGAGACCACCCGAAGTGCACTGAATCCCAAGTAAGTTTTCCGTCCCTTAAAACACACTCACATAATGGCCATATTTCAAGAGAAGACTTGGAATTTTGGAGACAAAATTCTCCATTGCTGAGATGTGTAAAGTCCTTTGTGCTCTGAGGGACTTGCAGTGTCTCCAGACATGGCAGAGACAGTGGGAGAAGCGTTTTCTTTGAGACAGGAATCGTTGCTCACTGCTGCAATACATATTCAAAGCCACAACTCAGCATCAGCTTTGCAAAAAGATGACACCTACACAAACCACGGGATTGCTTGGGACTTAGTGCTGCATCCCAAGATCTGCTGGTGAAATGCCATTCCTGCAGGCTGAAATACAGGATGGCAGAGGATGGGTCTGTCCAACCAGGCAAGTCTGGGATAGACACTCTGGTGAGTGGGTGCAAGCCACGGCAGTCTCCTCCCCAGCTCTCACTCTTCCTCATCCCCTCTCCTGGATGACTGACAACAGGCAATCATTTAGAAGTGGATTTTAACTCCCACTGATCACTGATAAGATCAGATCCACAGAGCTTGCAGGGTCTCAGTGTTAAGTGCCTTTTATTCCTCAATCTTCTAGGCAGAGACTATGCTTTCGGCTTCATGTACACTGCAGTTTCTCTCTTTTCCTTCTTTTTTTTTCCCCCTCTTGTAAAGACTTTGCTATGTCAGAATCTGTCAAACATCTCCTTGTGCCATGTTTTCACAAGGATCCTACTTGCTGGCCGGTGCCAAGCTCCCTTTTAAACAATACTCAGTGAAGCATTGCACTGCCTGTGCTCCGCTCTCTCGCATGCCATATTTAGACAAAAGCCAGGGAATTCCCTGCCCTAGATGAGGGCTTGAATGAGTGCATTCTTCTCCCACCTCCACTAAAAATGTATGTGTCCACATCAGCCAGCCAGGCCTTCTACCCAGCTTTATTTTAATTTATTCCACACTTTGATTTATCTACCTAGAAATCAGAAGGATTGGGGGGGGGGGGGGGGGGGGGGGAAAGGAAAATATAAAGAAAATAAAATGAAACAAGTGAATGTGACCACAGACACATATTTAGTCCCACTGAGTGCATTCCCAAAGAGACCAAAACCCAGTAGCAGTGGAAACAAGACCCCCAAACCCCACACCACCTACCACCCGACTGCACAGCTGACAACAGCTGGATCATGGCCACAGGTGGCCTTTGGTGCTTTGGCCCAGGGTAGGCAAACAGCAAAGCTACAGCTGATATCGATGCAGATTTGTCAAGGGGGGTTCTGGCAATGCACAAGGAACCTGAGTCACTGGGGCATCAGGTTCCTGTGGAGAAAAGCAAAGCCCCCATCAGCAGAACACAGGGCAGGGCATGCAGAGCCAGAGCAGGGGGCTCTGTGATTGCTGCACACACAGCCCTGCACGTTCCCATTCACACGGGCAAAAGCTGGAGAGTGAGGGCTCTTTCCTGACGCTGCAGAAGTCAATGGGGCTGCAGATCCTTCTGGAGCGGCTATTGAAATGCCACATTCCAGAGCACTATGCTAATCGCTTTCAGCCAGCCCTCCAGCATCACTCCACTCACTGATGTTTAAATTCTTTGCCATACTTTTGTCCACAGCGCATGGGCCCCCCAGATTTTTTGATATGTGGTTCTTCTGCTCACTGCCAAGTCTGCTGGGAGAGGATGTCAGCCTCACAGGACCAAAACAGATGCTGTCCATGCGCTGACTTTGTTAGAAAAGCTTCAGATAAAGGCCTGTCTGCCCTTCTGCTCTGCCTCACAAACACTAAAAAAATATTCATTATATCTATCTGCCCCAGGAACCTACTTAGGAGAACATATGAATTCTGAAATTGAGAGTCAGAGCATTGTCAAGTACAGTGTACATAGCCTGAAACATGGAATGAAATACTCGGAGAAACAAGACAGAATTTGCACTAGATTTTTGTTTTCATATACATATATACATACATATATATATATATATATAAAGTCAACAACAGCTATCTCAAATATATCCGTATTGCTGGTAGTGATGATGGCAACCTTACTGCAGACAGGATGCAGACAGGCACCTTTTAGCTCCTGTCATTTAATTCTGCTCAGTGTGGCTTGAGTTGACATCATAACTGAGACATCACTCAAGCCCTGACTAGCCCAGTGCTCCTGGTGTTATTGCTGCTGCTGGGAACATTCTGGGGTCAGTGAGAGAAGAAAGAAATGATATGGACAGAGCTGTAGTGTTATGAAATGCACCCTTAGGATCATATGTTCAAAAGCACTCAGTTTCCATTTAGGAACCTAAATGAAGTTGGCAGGATTTCAGAAGTGCTCAGCATCTATCAGCTCCTACTGAGAACATGCTGAGCTCTTCTTAAAATTCTCAGAGAAAAACAATTCAAAGATAAGAGCCAGCTTGTGGCTTATTATTGACATCATTGTACAGGTCTTCAGAGCAGTTTAGCATAAGCAAGAATAGCTGCTTTCACAGAAGATATTGTATATGAATCCACATCTCCAAGCCGGGGTCAGGTCTGTAAGCTGCCTCCTGCAAGAGCTCTGCACCCTGAGGAGAGTTTTCCACTTTGTGTCAGAGTGATTCCTTCACAGCACTTAGTGAGTGGGAGTTTGCACCTGATGATGCCAGAAGCAACCACATCAAGTGCAGATGAGAAGGACCAGCTTGAATACCTCACAGTCCCGAACACAACCCAGAGGTCTGAAGGCAGCACAACTGTGAAAACATCGGGAGAAATGCACTAATTGAGTTCTAACTTGTATTAGTTTTTGACATACAATTAGGAACAGTAATAATGTCAGTTGGTACCTCGGTATGGGAGGTGGATCTATAACTTAATCTGCTTTCCTAAATGATGGTGCCACAACTCAATCAGAGCTGCCATAGGACAGGATTAGGACAATACACCTTTTTTTTTTCTCTTTTAGCTTAGGAGAAGTTTTGTGTTTTTTCAGGTCAAAATCCCACATGTGAAAGGTGGAGGCAAATGTATTGATTCCAGAGGAGCTCCTGCTCCTAGTCCAGCTCAAGGACTCAGGAGAAAGGTTAAGCACCTTGCAGGCAAGTGTTGCCAGATTTTACAAACTCTGGTGAAATTGATTTGCCTCCTGACATCTCGACAGGAAAGCAGAACAACAGAAAAGAGCACAGCACTATTTTCCATTCTGACTAAAACAAGTAGTCCAAAATATGCATGAATTTCATTTGTCACTCCTCAAATATAACGACTCATTATGATTCATTACTCCTAAATATTGTACCTCATTTTCTACAGCTAATTAACCTTGTAGGAAACAATTCACTCAACAGAGGATCACTCTATTCCCACAGGGAAGGCTGCACTCTCTGCCTTCTTCTGCAGGAGTAGTAATGCTTGCCATGTTTTGGCCAAGGGGCAGTGCTGCCCTTACTCTCCTGACTTTCTGAACAGGGACAGCCTGAGAAGACTCCTGTAGAAAGAAAAGGAGAGTTCTCCGTGCCAGTGAGCAGCATGTGCCCAATTCAAATGCAGTCTCCTTGGGAGCAGGGAAGGGCTGGTTCAGCATTGCTGCAGCCACTGGAGGTTAACAAATACTTGTGCTTTGTACAGCTGAGCTGAACTCAACTAGGCAGGAGAGAGGAGGGTGAGGAGTAAGATAAAGACACTAACACTCATCCTGGAGCAGTGAGAGGAATGGTGAATGGTGCAGCTCTCTGGGATGATGCCCTGTCCTATGGAAGCCAGTGGCTCACACAACTGTGTGTGGAGTTTGGACAAGACCTTTGAGTCTTTCTCTTGGTCTTTTATCCCCTGCTCAGATTTAAACATCCTCTCAACTTCTCATGTATATTTAGACCAAAGAAAAACACCATTAAAATGCCAAGGAGGCTTTCATGACAATTGTTTTGTTATATTAAACCAACTCCTATCCTAAACTCTGCTTCTGTGAAATTACTCATTGGACAGAATGCTTTAATCCTGAATTACTAATTAAGTGCTGCTGTCACTGTCAGACGATTGCTGTTTTCACAGGTCAACCACAGCAGGAAAGGGAATTTTAACAAAGCACTGCCTGACCTCAGGGATTTACAGGCAGCTGCTTCTGCGTTAGGCACCGTGGTATATAGTCACACATTCTTCATTATAGAAGTCTTCTTCATAAAGCACCAGTGCCAAGACCTGAACGTTGCTGCTGGTTTTGAAACACTTAAATGCCATTTCACTGCTCCCACAGGCACTTCACTGGAGACTGTAGGACAGCCACAGCCTGAGCGTCACCCAGTGAAACCCAAGAGCTGTGTCCATTTTTAGAACCAGCCTGCCTGAAGATATGTTGCATTATCTGGGCAACACGTAAGGGAACAAGATGAACTGCAGCTCCCCCAGCCACTTATTTACCTCCTGTTTAAACGGGGCCTCTGCAGCCCTCTCCACTCCCCTCCCGTGCACCCACTTACCCAGCACCTCGTGCAGGGCTGCCACTCTATTTTTAAAGGCTTGCTGCTGGTTTTCATCTGAAGCTGCCTGATTCTTTTTTTTTTTTATCTCCTGTAGTCTTTAAACCTATTTAAAACATGCTGGCAGATAAAAGTAGTGAGGGGAGATATATAGCAAATGCATCATGGTTGGCATTGCAAGTGGAGATTAAGGCAAGAGATATAACCTAAACAGAATAAAAATGAACATCTAAACTCAATGATTGGGGCCAAAGAGCAGCTGTCCTTGCCAAGGGGAGCATCCCCAATGTACTCAAAGGGGGATTATTTGAATCAAGGCTTTAGGACTTATGCTGGCAGCAAACACACTGGGGTGCTCACAATGAGGAACTGCGAGGAGTCCTGTCAATGGATGTGGTCCCTGTGAGCCATTCTGGAATTGTCTGGGATTTGCCAGGGAGTTAAAGGCTCTGCTGGTTGCAGTTCTGGGCCAACATGAACAGCACTGCAGTCAGTGGACTTGCACTGTCCCACAGGTGGAGGAAATACTGGTAGGAGAGTCTCCAGCACTGTTCTGTGTGCAGGAAGGTGGAAGGGTGCCAGAAACATGTGGTGTGAAAACCCACTGTCCCCACCCACAGCTGCAGCTGTGCCCCAAACCAGGATGCACTTAACACTCTTGAACAGGGAGACTGGCTTCAGCCTTGAGCCTAAAACCCTCAGCAGCTCTCAGCAGTAACTAGAATGAGACTTGAGGCCATCAACACTGACAGTCCAGTAGATGCTGTAAATAGGGATGATGGTTGACTACACCGATACATCAATATGAGAAACCCCTTCCAAAATTTCACATTCTGGTAACTTGGAGACATTCTACCCCATGCCTTTGATCTAGACTTTTCTCTGCTAATATTCAGGTGCCAGGCTCTGTCACCACTCTGGAGCTGCCCTGAGAACCCTGTCCATGCTCCTGGAGTTCCAGACACACACACACACACACACCTGTCTCTGCTGCACTGTGCAGGCTGAGCTGGGCTCCATTTCACATTCAAGACATCTCTGAGAACTGGTTGAAACGAGGACTCAGTAACCCTTCCATCAGATGCTGATGGGCCCTTTTGTGCCAGGAAAACGGATGTGTGCAACAACAGCAAAAGTGCCTGGAAGCATCCCAAAGCCTGAGTGAAATGGGGGAATGTCGAGTGGTATCAAACAAAAGGAGCAGTGATTTAATCTCCACAGATGGGGAGAGGGGAGCAGTGTCAGGAAAAGCAGGAGGATGAGATTAGCTAGGTAATAAAATGAAAATGAGCAAGAGGTGGAGCAAACTGTGCTGAGATAAGAGGAGGTGGATTACAGGGCTGGCAGATGGAAGGGGAGCAGGCAGCCAAACAGTGAACAAAAAACAGGTAATAAATCTGGAAAAATTGTCATCAACAATGTTAAACACCATTTTCAACCCATGCTGTCCAAGGAGGTAAGTGGTTATGGCAGATGAACAGGGTGCAGTGACACTGCCCTGTGCTGCTGCAGTGGCCTCAGCCCTGGCCACTGAGAATGGCCAGCAAGGTGTATGTGGTTGGATTCCAAACTCTTGCAAGACAGCCAGAGAATCCTTTCTATCACTTGGATAAAGCAGTCCTTTAACAACAAAAGGTGAAAGAAATTGCTTCCTTCTGGAGGGCCCGATGATCCCTTTGCCTCAGCCTAATGCAGGAAAGCGACACATCGTCTCCTTCACTGCTGAAAGGAGCATTTCCTCAAGCCTGGCTGGGGCACATTAGGCTGGGTATCTCAGTTCCGGACGATAAGGCAGCTTTTATCAAGAAACCCTCATTAATGCAGTTCAACTGGCAATAGGTGATTGATAACAAGCAGACATTTGACCACTATTTAAGTCATTAAGCCCTTGACCACTGAGTTTTTGGAGGATAATCTCCAGAACATCTTTGGCTGTATCGTTTTAGAAAAGCCATGCTGCAGCTTTCCAGATCTGTCATCCCCCCACGAACCCATCAACCTTCCATCACCCCAGGCAGGTCAGTGCCTGCTGGCAACACGTCTATCGTTCTCCCTGTCTCAGGAAGACACTTGAAATCATTTATTTGTCATTGCACTTTGAGTCTGGGAGAGAAACGGCATTATCTGGGTACTTAGAAAAAGGGAAATTAATGGATGTAGATAAGTAATTACCTTGTGAGCCTGAGACCTCTTTGGGATTGGGACAGCTTTTTGCTGTGCATTGGTGCAGTGTCTGGTGCAACAGGGTTTGTGTCACAGTGCAAGGCAAAGGAACAGCAGTGATGGCTCATATGGCATTGCAATCATCTGTGTGGAATAATAAATACCTGCTTTGAGCTGAGAACTTCCCACCCTAATGTGGGGCACGGTCAGATGAATCCCATTGCTGCTGAGCTGGGTTACATGCCTGCCCCTTCCTAATTCCCAAAATGGATACCTCTTCCTCCTCTGACCCTTAAGCTTATTTAATGTCTCTCTAACTTTCAGCACAACCAGGACAGGAGACAAGTAGCAGAAGGGGTGCAGTTTAGAAAGAGGAATGGGGTCAAGGGAAAAGCAGGGAAAGCCTTGGTCAGGAGCCTTCCTGAAAATCCTTGTTCCTCCTAATTATCAGGAATAACACACATTTCTGCAATAAGTGCATTTAGGAGCATTTGCTTTCCTAGGAAAGAAGTGTGGTTTGGCAGTTCTTGGATAGACTGTGGGAGTTAAGTGCAGGAAATTCAATACTCTTTGTTATATACCCGAGGTCAGGCTAAGGGTCCCTTCAGATCTAANGAAAACTCTTACATAACAAAATCTGATTACTGAAAGTTAGCAAAGAGGCTGAAACCATCAGGACTCTACATCTGACTCCAGTTTTTATGGCACGCATGCTCACTGCCCAGCCCCAGGCAGACAGGGAGACTCCGGAAACAGCATTCCCTGGAGAAGCTCAGAGCTGTAGCCAAAGGGCCTGGGGCTCCCAACTCCACAGGCACTTGCTCCTCATCTGACCACAGGAGCTGCTGTATTTCACATACTGTTCCTCCCTTGCCCCAGCTGGGATGTGGGGTAGCTCATCCTGCTGGAAACCAGAACCAAAAACACTGTTTAAACACAAACCCTCTTGCCAGCAGCGGAGGACCAGTCCCCATCCAGCACAGAGAAATGGGGCTTGAATAAATGGGTGGGCTGGAAGGCACCCAGGAGAGCAGCTTGGAACAGCAGCTCGGGAGAGGGGATTTTTGGGGAGCACATCAGCACACAGAACCAGGCAGAGAGTGCCCTGTGCCTTCTGAGCTGGGATGTGCCCAAACCCAGCCCACGAGGCTGCACATGCTGTAGCTGAAAATCAGTTGTGTCAGGTCCTGGCACCAGGTGTTAGGAGGAGCTGATTTCCACCACAGGATTAGCAGCAGGATATACAGCACATACTCACTGCAAAACTGTGATTATATCAAAGCTCCATCTGTACCCAGGCTGGAGCTCAGAGATACTCAGATGACTACTGGGGGAAAGCTAACAATTTTTTTCTTATTACCATTTAAACAAGCTTCCCACACCTTGAAGCACACAACTTTCTTTAACAATGGGTTAAAGAAATGCCATTTTTAAAATATAGATAATATATACACATATAGAGAGAGGGACAGTTGCATAGATTTTAAAAACCAGAATATTAAAAATGCTGTGTTTATCCTTTTCTTTAGAGGAGCTCAACTGTTCTCTGCTTGGATGCAAGGACACATGCTTCCACTCTAGGTATTTTTGGTCAGAAGGAAAAGATAAATAGATAGTGTATTTCAAACGTCACACTTTCAGCTGGCTTTATCTAACTTTGGTCAAGAATTTAAAGCTTTGCACTGGACGCTAGCACATTTTAAGCTTGAGCTATAATTCTTGTCTCCTGACAAGAATTTGCTGCTAACTGAGCCTATCTGTGACATGGGAACCAACAGGCTGAAGCTGAAACCAAGGCTGTCAAACTCACTTCACTTATTAGTTATGAAATGGGAAAAAACAGTAAGCTGTGGTGTCACAAGGAAACATGAGCGCAGTGGTGACACAGCCTTTCATGCAGTGTCAGCACCGAAACCAGTGTATAGATTATTTGGAAAGTAATAAACACCAATCTCGTGATTCCGTTCTGGGCCGGTCCTGACAAAAAAAGGGGAAAAAAAAACCCCTAAACCATCAAAACAAAACCAGAAGCTGACAGCCCAAGACAGTTTGCAGTCTTGTCCCACCAGCCATCCCAGGAGGGCATCCGTGCCCAGGACACACAATTCCCTTGAGCCTCCCACCCCCGAGGTCAGCGCAGACGCTCGGAATGGCTTTCTAATCTTCAGCACGTCAAACCTTATTAGTTGATTTTATTAAATCTCTCTCCAAACATCTCTGAAGTAACACTTGGTGTTGCTGTATCCCAAAATAGCCGCTCAGTATGAGCTTTTGGCAGCCAGCACAGCGGCTGGATGAGACCCTGGAGAGTCAGATTAAGAAGGAAACTCACAGCCCAACCTGTTTGTCCTTTTGACTTGCACAGACTCTTTCCAGCCCCACACGGACCCCAGACCTCTTTTACCTTAGAAACTCTTCAATCATCCCTGCTCCTCTGGCTGCCTTGAGCTCCAAACTTGGCCCAGGACAAAATTCTGCTTAAAAATAACTCCAGTTGTAGGAGAAGATCTGCACTGGGATCAAAATTGTACTGCTGCAGGAACCTTCCACCCATGTGCAGCCCTCCTGACTCTTCCTGTTCAACAGGCCTTATTTCTGCGGTCTGAGAGGTGAGATACCCATGAGACAGAGGTACAGAGTCCCTGCCACTGTTAATTATTAAAAGCATTTATCACTAAATCTATAGAGATGGGCAGGTGGCAAATCTTTCATGAGCCAAGAAAATTCATTGAAAGAACTTCTCAGGAGAAAGAGCTGGGGGAAATCATAGCATGTTTTAAATGTAATATGAATTCGTATGAGTGACTGTTTTGACAGAATTTTAACCTCTGACTACAGAGGTTTACAATTAAAAGACATCTGGTAACTCAACAATTTTGCAAGGTAGACAATTTAAAAGACATCTGGTAACCGATGATTTTTCAAAGCTAGATGTCCACTGCACACATTCAAATGAGCTTGAAAAAAAGCACAGGCACATCTGGTGTCATGAATCAGAGCTCAGAAAAATCCCCATTCTCTGTTGCAGTGTTGCTGGGTCTGCCAATGGTGAAGTTGAAGGAGAGTGAGAAGCAGCCCAGCCTGAGCTGGGAGGCTGCAGGGACAGATGGGCAGGTGCTCTCCTGGGCTGAGCAGTCTGGAGCTGGACTGAGGGAATTTTTGCCAGTCCTTCACCTACATCCCAGACCTGTGATGCCTCCTGCCTTCCCTCTGTTTCTTACTTCCATGCCAATGCTTTTGGGGTATGCAGTGGCCACTGGCTTGGCCAACCTGGGGCCGCTGTATTGCTCACTGCTGAGAAGACCAATATCAACATGCTATCCCAAAACACCTGCTGCCTGCACAGAGGGAACCACGGTGCCTTCAGTTACTGTTTACTTTCAGCTGGATATGAGCCATGTAATAAGACTCATGTTCATCCAGCAGCAGGGCCCCCAGGCTGCTGGGTAGCCTCCCTCCAGGTCTGGGTGTCCTGCCCCCACTTCCCATCAGATCTATAAGCAATGGTGGTCCTGTGATACAGCTTGGTCCTCAACCCATCCTTCCTCTTAGTGCCAGGCCAGAAGCCTGGGCCACCTTTCCTCATCCTGAATATCACCTTTCTTCACCCACTCATAGAATTATTTACATCTTTTCCACAGAAGAAAAATTGTCAGATTCAGCCCTGAGTCAAAAGGTCCTCATTTGGCCCTGGATGTGTTGAGAGTGTGGGTCGCACACCAGAGCTGGAGCACAGAAAATCCTGGCTGTTTGAGTACTAGGGAACTCTGCCAAAAAGACCAGGGATTTTTAATGTAGTTGGCCCTCGGAGAATGCTTTCTTTGACCAAAAAAAAAAGTATATAGAAAAAATCTGTGTCTTACAAGTTTATGAAAGCATGGCCATGTGCCACAGAGGCTAATGGGCTGCCCAGTAATGTCCCCCATCATAACTCAAATGGCAGGAACATACTCTTAAGAAGTCCTCGCTCCCTCTTGCCTTTTTTTATTTATGTTGGTTTGCTTTAAATAAAGCCATTAGGCCCTTGAAAAAGCAGCCATTACAAACTATGGAAGGAGTTTTCCAAAGAGTTCTGAGGGTGCTGAGCAGCCCCTCACAGAACCAGAAGGAAAGGTTTCCACAGTAAGTTTTCCATGTTATCCCTGCACAGAAGAAAACACTGAGAGGGCACAGCTCTGCCTTTGGTACTGTGGCAAACAGGTATAGTCTCAACTGAACAAGATATGTGTTGCCTCTTCCCTCTCAACCCTCCCAAAGGGAATAAACTGTCCTCTTTTTTTGGCAGATGCAGCTTCACTCAAACTTGACCAGAAGTTTTGCACATCTCTCTCTAACCATGTCCATGGAGATGTCACCAGGATCAGACATTTCAGAGCTGCGATGCTCTGAGCACACCAGATTAGAGGTGTCACCTCAGTCTTTCCTTCTTCACAGGAACAAACCTTTCAGCTGGACAATCACATTTCCCTCTAGCAGTCTGTTCCACCACCTGTCCAAAAACGTCACCAAATTATAGACAGCGTGACTGGTCTCCTGAGCAGGGCTTACCAGGAAAATGACCTGAAGTCCTGCTCACCAGGGTCTATTTTTCTTCTGTTGCATTTGGTGGGAACTCTCTGGCTCCAGCAAGGGGAGGCTCAGGCTCAGCCCTCAGTTTCTCAGCTGTCACTGTTCTCAAGGGTTCATGCTATCTGCAAATATTCCTGCAGCCAGGCTGGCTTAATTCCAATGACCGGGAATGAGCTTCCCGAGTAATCCTTCCCTCTTATCACTCACTGCCTTAAACAAGTTTGACCTTTTGATTGATTTGAACTTTGAACAGCATTAAAACACTTGTTCTAGCAGATGAGGTCAGTCCCTCAGCTTTCTGCCGTGTGTAATGGGGCAGTTAATGCTACAGCAGTTTTAAATCATGGCATATTCCCAACAGTGAGGACACAGAAAGAAACAAAGCTCACCAGAGACTGTCCCCTGACATCAGGCTGGGCCAGGCTGAAGTTGCACAGTTTTCAGCTTTCAGCTCCTGCCTTGTGGTTACTTCTTGTACATGTTGCAAAGAAAAAGAAACCTTTCAAATGGTCTAGGGTAAGTTCTTATCCCTCCATCTTCCTCTCCTCTCTATCCTCCCCTCATGACTTCGTGAAGCCATCCAGGCAAAATCCCTGCCAACGCCTCCTGCAAGGGATGGTTGTGTTACTGGTGACCTTGAGCAGAGGTTTCTAATACCCAACAATGACAAACAAAACCTCAGGAGTAAGAAACCATTTTCTATGGCATTTAAAATAGACTTGGAAGGAAAGGTATTTTGTCTAAACAAATAAATATTCCTCAGCTGTCACAGGCCAGAATTTGTAAGATCACGCTACATGTCAGACTTGGGCAGAAAAAAACCACCCAACTGGAAATGGATTACAAAGAGCAAGTTGAAAGAAATGCAAAAACCAACCACACGGGGAAAACCACACTGGAGCAAACCCAAATCCTTTCATCATTGTAGAAGTATTTTATGTTAACGTGAAGAAGAATTTATTCTTTTACTAATGCAGGATTTTTTTCCTCTGCCATCTCTGCAGGACTCAATATAGACAAATAAAAGCACTGTCAGTGACTTCATTGCTCTCAGTTTTATATAAAGGAGTTGAACACACACCACTGGGCACTTCTTGGAGCTTTGTGACAAACAGGAATAACGATGGGCCACTTTTTCCCCTACTTGCAGAAGAATGCTCGTGAGTTTAAAAGATTTAATAATATTTGCTTATTTACATTTACTGTTTAATTATGGTTGTAAAAATTACAAAAGGAAATCTCAGTTGTAGAAGTGAAATTTATAGATAAACCTAAGCATTGACAAAGTTTTTCTCCAGTGGTTTGAACTCACAAGCCTCCCCCATGTGGGTCATTGTGTCATTGCTGTGACAGGTTATGGCTGTGAGTGTGATCTCTCAGATTGTTAGGACATACCCAAAAGGAGAGACCCTGGACTTGATCACTTCCAAGGATGGTGCTACCACCATCTCAGTAAAAGGGTTGGTGCATCCTCTGCCAAGTTTAACCTTTTTCCTGGTCTATGGATTGATTTTGAGGTGCAATAAATTCCATTTAAGATGCATAAACCTTGAGTAAGCTCATCACAGCATTCCACTTCAGATGTACAATCCAGTGGCTAATTTTGCAATTATTAATTTCCTATATTGCCCCAAATGTCTGCAACTTCCACACTCTTACTTCCTGACAACCCTAGTAAAGAATCTGGGGGTACTGACCCAAAACATGTCATTTCTTCAGGGAAATATGGTCAGGATGCATCAGTCAGTGATGCTGTGCTGCCGTGCACCTCCAGCCAGGGCTGGGCCATGGCACTGTGCTCTCTGCACAGGGCACCCCAAAGCACTTCCAGGAAGGACACAGCCCTGCAACACTGACTGCATGGGAATACAAAGGGAGGGAGGGAGGCAGGAGAGCAAAAGCATTGCTTTTCAGAGCTCATCATTTAACACTGACACACAGAAAATGCCCCAGAGCCTTGCAGGGCCCTGAACCCACACCAGCAGGGAGAGAAGAAAACAAACAATATTTTCTTAATTTAATTTTAAAAACAAGCACACAAATATGACTGTCTATAAATTTTACATAGCAACATTCTGTCCTTTGGATCATCTCCCCAATCCACTCCCATTTGGAAAGTTAAACAAAGCTAGTTATCTTGTAAAATATTAATTAAAATAAGCATTGTATTGGGTCCCATGAATCATTCTGTGTTCAATATTTGCAGTGTCACCATGGTGAGGAGCTGCACCTAGTGACAGTGCATTACTTATAAAAACTAGTGAGCTCAGCCATTGCTATTGGCTGCCCAAACCATAAACCTGTCACGTGGACTATGACAGTTCAGAGATCATAAAATAAGGCTTCACAGTCAGATCCCTACTTGAAGTTAATGCATGGCTCATGCCAGCTGTAAAAGTTAATGTTAAAAATACAGAAATAGCTGCAATATACACATTGACTGAGATCAAATCAAAGTGAAGATGGAGCCTTCCACAGAAACCTGAGAAAATAAACTAATGGGATATAATAGGAAGTCTGAAAGCTTTAGTGATCACAAGAGCAAAAAAAAGAAAGCAATTTGAAAGCTCACTAAAATTGCCCTCTCTAGAAATGCTGTGCAGCCCAGTTTCAAGGCAACATCTCTGGATCACTGGGGAAAGTCTCTGAAAGATTGTATTTCTTGGAAGGGGCTTTGCAGCATGTGGTGCTACATTCCCAGAGATCCAGTGGCCACTTACAAATATTCAGTGTCCTATGGAAAGCAGTCTCATGTCTGGCAAAAATGCCACGAGTTGTACTTTTAGCAAATTTGGATCCAAGTGCAAGGTATGGACTCTGTTTAACTTTCCAAATGTAAGTGAGCACGGGGAGATGATCCATCACAGTCTCTGCCACCTGGTAGCCAAATTGTCCTGTGCAAAGTGCCTTGTGTGGCTGCTCGAACGCTTGTGTGAGCATTTCTGTACGAAATCAGTCACAGAAAGAGCAATTTAAACTTGTTGAGCAAAATATCTGGACCAGACATCGCCAAGGCTGTTGCTTTATGAGGTTGGCTCTTCAGGGCTGGTGTTGGGAGGAGGTTCTCACTCCCCTCTCATGCTCTGCTGAGGTAACAAGATCAAGCCATTCCCTGGCACGAAGTGTCTGACCAGACAAACCCCACAGCAAAGCAAACCTCACAGGTCGCCCCTCCTCCCCCGCTCTCAGCCCACTGATTATCTCAGATCATCAGTGTTTTGGATGACCGAATAAACAGGATTATCCTCTCCCAGTGCCTGTTAAGTCAAAACTGTATGGCGATCCTATTAGTGGATCGCAATGGTGTGAGTATATCCAAGCAGGAGATTAGCTTTTGCTTGCTCTGTGGAGCTGAAAACAGCACCGGGAAGTTTTTAATCTCCATGAAGGGGACACTAGAGCTCACAGAAAGAAAATCAAATTCATCTTTATGATCCTTCCCAATCAGCTGCCCAGCTAAAAAAAAAAAAAAAAATAAAATTATCCCAATGGACAAAGCCATAACCTTCTTTCACTGACACAGCACCAGCTTTGGGATGCCAATGAAAAACATCTTACATGCGTAGCCTTTTTCATCCAAACCAATCCCAGAATGCTTTACAAGGGCTGCATGCAAATGGCACGTGGGATTAGCAGCACTTTGCAGCGGTCTGCCTCTGCTCCCACTGAGGTTAACGGGAACAGAAGTGGGACTTGCTGTTGAGTAAAATGTGAACCAGGCTGGAACACGGCCAGGACACTGAGATCAGGACTCGCATTCATTTGGAAGCTGCTGCCACAATGGCCCTATTGATCAGGACTTTGGGTTTACGTCTTGTCCAAAACAATGTACCAAGCTACAATAGGACATAAACCGATGCCATTTAAAACCTGTTGGTAATTCATCACTATTTATTTTTCAAGCACTCAAAGATAAAAATATTGAAAGAACGAGCAACGGGAAATGCCCATATCTAAATTAAAATCTTACATAAACTATCTAGATTTTAACACAGGGCAGCATGCAAGAAAAGCCAGCCAGCTCCCAACCCTCTCATACACATGCATACAGAAAAATAAATTCCTTCAAAAGAAGCTTTGAAGAGCATAATTAAGCATGAAAGTAACCATATATTAAATTATACATCTAGTAAAAAAGAGTCATTAGTCCAACAAATGGGCTGTTAATGATTTCAGGTTTGCCTAAGGCTACAAGCTAATAAACCAGTGAGCTGCTGTTGAAAGCTGCAGCCTGGTGTCACAGTGCTTGCCCACGGCTTAGGGACTGCAGAAAAACCTAAACCAATGAAAAAATTCACAGTATTTTGGACAAAAAACTACCAAAGTTTCAGATGGATGAAAGCCCTGCTCGGAGGCACCGTGAACTCCCATCACTTATCCAGACTCCTCATTTCCACTGTGTGCTGGGATTGCAAAACATGGGATTTCCCAAGTCCAAGCAGAACCAAGTAGAGCAGCCAGAATAGCCCCTTCTAAGGCAAGAAAAACTCTCCATGATGTATCCTGGCACAGACCATGCCCAGGAGAGCCATGTCAGGAGTGTCTCCCTGTCTGAAAGTCATTGCCAGTCCCTGCCTGGGACACCTCCCTGCTGCTCCTGACCTTGGGAGCTGCTACCTCTCTCCTCTGAGGCCACACTTGGGTGATCCTGGCAGCCATTTATATGGAAAATAATCCCACAAAAGTGAGCTTGACAGCTTCCTTCACACATTTCTTAGCAACTGGTAATAAAAGGGAATAAACAAGGTGCCATTTGGTCAGTCAGCTCTCTCCAAATCACCCATACTTACTTTCCTCCTCACAGTTTGCAGAGCTGAGGATGTGGGAACCAAAACTTGCACAAAATAGTCCTTTCTGAAGCTGGAAACTGCAGCAGGAGGGAGGATGATGCCCACCCACTGTTGTCAGAGAGCTTACATGTGAAATGAAAACATAAGCATGTGCTCACCTCCACACAAGCAAGGGGACATTTGTCGGTGCAATTTCAGACAAATAAAACACCTTCACTGACATGCAGTGCACTGAGTAACACTGTAAGTCCAAATAGCTAGATAAACGAAACATTTTTCAAAGCATGCAATTACTCAGTAGTTCAAAGTAAGAAAGGAAGCAAACTGAAGAAATCCCTCAATCAGCATCTTCACCAGTGGGCTCAAAGCCCCTCAATTCGGCTTTGTCACAGGGAAGGGACCACGCATGAGCTCCCAAAACTTTGCAAGAAGAAATGCCCACCCATGCACATATTGCAATTCACAGAACAGCCCAGAACCAGAAGGGACTCTGGAGACTGAGCCAGAATTCTGCTGGGTGCAGCATTCCCATCACACATCATTGCAGGTGTCAGGGATGTCCAGGGAGCCCAGCCCAGCATTCCCAGCACTGCCCACCAGCCACCCCGGGAGGGCTCAGCTGCTCCTCTGATCTGAGATATCTGCCTCTCTCCTCTCCGGCCCATCTTCCTCCTCATCACTTGCATCCCGTGGTGAAATGTGAAAGTGTGGAAACTGCATTTCTCCAGGGCAGCCCCAAGCTGTGTTTTGCTGCCCAGAGAGTTGCTAATGGTTTGATCTGACATAAAGTTCTCAGACTTAAAATAAATGGTATAAACACAGCACCCTCCAGGAAGGTCTAAAAGCAAAATGAGAGATTTGTTTGATTCAAGGAAGACCTTTCCTCCAGTCTTTTTAATTGTTTTTTAATAGTTATATGACTTATTTTTTTACATAAAGAGGCAAAATATTTTCCTCCTTAAGTGTAATTAAGGTCCAAAATTTATATCTCCACATAAGAAGAAGAAGAAAAAAAAAAAAAGAATTGGATCCTGTTTCAGTAGAGAGCATGGCAAAAACTCCCACTGGTTGCAGCTCCCAACAGAACAAAGTCTGTGTACAAACTTTGGATGTAAGTTTTTCTAGAAATTATTTACCAAATACTGCAAAGAGTTCACAAGTATTTCCTTGTTTTCTGCTTTGCTTACAGTAATATTTGCAGCACAACTTCAGACATGTTGTTGTACCATTTTTTTGAAATCTACATTACCGTGTCATGTAAGTCATATGCACGGTTCCTGATTTTTCACATAAATGCTCTATTTTTCTCATATTATTATTACAAAAAGCTCATAGCTTGATTTCAGCAGCAGTTGCATAGACTTCAGATTAAATATAGCAGTCATTGACTTTCCCTGAGATTCAGACACTTCTGAAAATAAGCTTTTTGGCACCCACTAAGGAACACACTGAACATCTCCTTTAGTTACAAGCCCTCAAAATAAAGACGACTTACAAAGTTCTCACATGTATCTCTAAGAATTTGATCTGAGATCTTATTTAACTCTCCTTATAAATATTCAGGGCTGGTCCAGCTCTCGCTGAAGTCAGAATATCTTCAGTGCAATCAGTGGGGGGACGAGAATTACAATTGGAGAAGAAAGATAATTAAATATAAGAATTTAATTATTCCTTTTAACAGCCTCACCTGCCCTTGTGGGCTTGTACAAGAGAGTTCATTTACGGAGCACCTACACGAGGTCCTGAATACCTAAACTTCTCCAGCACACAGCCCTGCCCTTCAGCCACAGATCTTAATATTTAAAATGACCTTTCCAAATTTGTTTTGTTTTTAATATATTAAAAAAATCTTTCCCACTGCAGTGGGCAGATTTTCCAGTGAACTCCACCACTTAACCCTGCAGCATTTTACTATTTCAAGATGAGAGCACGAGTTTCAAAACTTGTGCTGAAATATCTGCGCGAAGTTCTGATGACGTTGGACTGAGCCGAAGAGTCATCCTGGAATAGAAAACAATCTGAGCACAATATTTGGCTCTGGACAGAAATTTTCCCAGAAGTTCAGGAGTAATTGCCTCTTGTTACAAGTAATTCTGTTTGGGCTCCTGTGTGTGGCTCCTGAGGCCCACATGCTGTATAATCTGTCGAAATTGAGTATTCTGCCATGAATATTTTCTATTATACCTTTTCTAATTCTTTTTAGTTCCAGAGATGACCTTCTTAAGGGGGCTAATTCTGAAACAGTTTTACCTTCTGTGAAAATGCAGTTTTACCTTCTGTGAAAGGTGTCCAGCATTCACCTTCACAAGGAACTACAAGAGATTTGCATTAGTTCTCATTAAAACCATTTCGTTTTGATATTAAAAAAAAAAAGTCCAGCAGGAGTGTTTTATTACCACAGCTGACCACAAGATGGAAATCCTTTTCCGTAAGATGTCTCCTGATTAGGAAAAATACTAATTTAAAAAACCCAGAACAACCAAACACTCATTTTCCAGGAAATTGTTTTAGAGGAAGCAAAGCAGGTTCTCGTCTCATCAGCAACCTGTTTGGGAGGCCTCGTGGAGCCTTTTCCTGAGTTTTCCCTTTTCCAAGGAGAGCAGCTTCCCTCAGAAATCTCTCTGATGGAAATCCCTTGCAGGCTCCGGTCCTTGTGCCAGCGGCTCAGATACACCAAGCACAGAGGAGCACCATCGACATGTGTTCGTTGTTAAATTTGGAAACGTGAAGGATAAAGTAAACTCTTTCCTCATACCATTACAGGTTATTTTTAGAGTTAAAAAGCCCTCTGAGGAACAGTTCCAGCCACCTAAAGCCTGGGATGGAAGAGCTCAGGGAGCTCAGTGGGGTTTTATCTAACCTGCTATGCTGTCCCCCTGCACAGCCAGAAACACTGGGCTGGGACCTAGATGATAAATGTCATTTATTTTTGTTATTGCTTACTTACAAAAAGGTGCAGAGACTTGCACTGGGAGGCCACTGGGCATAACTGACCCCAGAAGGCCATTCCTGTCCCCAGGGGCAGGGGAAGGGTTAGGGAAGAGGGTGGTGGGTGGGAGACGTGTCCCTTTCCCACCTCCAAAGCACTGTGGCACCTCCTGCAGCTCCAAGGGGAGGGCTGGGGGTGATGCTCTCACTCAGTGCTGCATCCAGCCAAGCTCACTCCAACCTGCTTTTGAACAAACTATGGCTATGAAAGAGATGAAAGAACAGCTCCCATGTTTTTCATTATCTGATCATGTTTTCCACTCTATATCTAACTGAGACAGCAAGCAGGGAGCTACACTTGGGGGACAGACAAGACATTTGCATCTGTTTTGCTGATTACAGTAGTTGCACATTTTACTTTAAACATCAATGGGTTACAACTGCTATTCAAATTATATGGAAATTGGTACTTTATACTGAAACGTTCCTTAAGCAACAAAGGAAAGGATTAGCACATGGCTTTGGTTTTCTTCTTTTCTCTTCTTTTCATTTTAATAAAACACAGTGGCAGTGGAAAACTCTTTGATGGTTCATGAGCAACACCTGTATCTTTTAATATTTTATTCATACCAAGTTACAGAATATTTGAATCTTTTTATGTAACTATTATGACAACAATTTCTAACTGAAATACCCTTCTTTGTCTGAGACACTGAATTAACTTTGTTTTCACAGGACTTCTTTCCCCAAAAATACACACAGCTTATATGAATAAGTATTCAAGGTAATTAGGGTACCACCATCAATTTATGATTATTTTCAGATTTAAATGAAGGTAAGAAAATGTCTTAGTGGAGTCTGTCTTGTTTCCACATACCCAAAAACCATTTCTCGTGTGGTCAACCTCACTCAAGACTGAATCCTATCCATTTCTAGCAGTAGGAGAGTCAGTGCAAATGAGAATCAGGCCACAGTCAAATCACAGTGGGAATTTTTCCCACTGAAGCTCTCATAAGTAGAATCAATTACATTCCAGCAGTTTACGGGATTGATCCTTTAATCCCTGCCCAGCTCTTCACTCTATGCAACCCTAAAGCAGCAATCTTTTAAGGAATTTTAATGGTAAACTTCGTTCTGGGCAGAAGAAGTAAGGGATGTATAAAGACACTTTACTAGTCTCCCCACAATTCTTTTACAGAAGACCAATTAAAAACACTGTACCTTTTGGATGTTACTGCAAGTTATTGATATGGCAGAGAAACATGAGCAAATGGGTAGCATGGCTTCTGATGGAAGTTTCTAGAGGACCCTCCTTCTTTTCCACTGACTGTTGTTGCAGAATCTTCATCATCTCCATTGTGTACTTCAGTCTGAACATCCCCTCTCAGGAGAGCTATCCAGACTCTGGTGAGAAAAGTAAAAGCACATTACTAAAAAAAAAATTTAAAAATAATCCCATACAGACACATTGATGGCAATAATTTGCAAAACAGTCTGTCTAAAGAAACTGACTCACAGTGTTTCTATTCTGATGACAAAGCTTGAGGTTTCAGGGTGCTGGAAGGTGGGGAATTATCAAGTCTTGACCAAATCAGATACATTTCTATTCTTGAAATTACTTAATTTTTTAAAAACTAAAACACTGAACTCAATCTGTGGGTTTTCATGTTTCTTAAGTACCTAGAACAGACCTGGTGAGAAACTTTCAATTCTTCACAGGCAGGTTCAGAAGAAACATGTGAGCAAACACAGCAACTCCTTCCTTTCAACGATTTTCAGCACACCACCCACAACAGACAGCCATCCCTCATCTAGAACTGCATCCTGCAGGAGCACAAATCCTGCTCTTAGCCACATGCCCCTGCAGTCCCATTACCTTTGGTGTCTTTCTTCTCACAGTTTTAAAAGGACAACCTTACTTTCAGACACTCACCCTGCATTCATCCCACTAAAACCATCACAACAGGGCCAGCTACAATACATTCACGCAGGAGCTCTGATAACCATGCTTGCACTTTGGGTTTTGTTAGTCCCACATGAATATTTATGCACACTTCCACGACATGTCCCCCGGTTTGCATAGGGCACAGGTTGTCAGCAGCTGAAAGCCATTAGCATCTGACAGCTGCTAAAAAAGCTTGTTGGGAACAAATAGGTGGTGCCGGGGCATTGTGGAGCCGGCAGGTGATCGCGGCATCATTACCGACTGCATCTTCTCTGGCAGCTGCAGCGACAAGGAGGGCCCTCGGTGCACTGCTCAGACCTGCCTGGCCGAGGGGAGATTTAATTATCATCGCTACATAATGGGCAGTTTGGGGAAGACAGAGACCTGACAGGAACAGATAGTGGGCAAACACAGGGCACAGCTCGCAGCCGACCAAGTAATTACAATCCAAACACGAGTGTAGGCGCTGGCTGGGAGCAGCAGATGTTGCTGTCCATCAGCATCTCCACACACAACATATGTTCAAATGGTACTTGAAAACAAGGCAGCTGAGCGTTGCTGCAGAGCTCAGGATGCTTGGGGTGGGGGGTGGGGGTGTGCTCAGGGAGAAAGATGGGATTCTCACAGGGAAAATCCATGGAATTCGAAGTAGAAGACATCCAGCACATAGGGCAGGGACTGCGTGGACGGACCAGGGAGGAAGATATTTCTTGGCCTATAGGCTATCAACACCCTCCCCTCCAAAACCTTCTTCATGGATCTGATTCTCAGGGAGAGTGGGAATGAGCCAGTGAATTGTAACTGTGCTCAGAGGAAGAGAGAAATGAAACCTGTGCCCTGGGCAGGCAGAGCCCACAACTCTCCACCTCAGGTGGGTAGCCATGGCGAGGGGGACAAAGCTCTCCTCATGTTTAAGCCCTCAGGTGGAACAGGTTACACGCACATGGCAAGTAAAATATGCTGCTCAATTTTTGTTCAAGTCAAGGCATCTTACTTTCTCAAAAACAAAATAAAAGCATGTGTTGGGGTGGCCAAATGCAACAGAAGAGAGGCACAGCCCTTCTGAGATGCTGGGAAGGCTTGTCTCCCTACCCCACTGACAAACACTATTATTCCACTCAAGGCTATTTCATAAGTTATTTTAAAAGAAATTATGTAAAAGCAGGAAATGTCAACATGTGCACATTACTTCCTTTCAAACCATTTTCTTGGCAACCACCCCATCTGTTCTACCTCGTTCTTTCTTTCAAAACAGAATTAATGCTCATCTTCACAAACTTTACATTTGAAGAAGTTCTGAAGTGGCTTTACCTACACAGCATCACCTTCCAGACTTGTGATGCTGTCACTTTCACCACACTTCATTCTTTCAGTGTTCTTTTTTGCTTCCAAATCTGTGTGAATAATTACCATTGCAAACAAATTTATGCACCACTTTTCAAAAAAAAAAACAGAAAAAAGCTCACAGTCAACAGCAACATAAATTTGGTTTGTAAATTGCCACGCAACACTGTCACCTTATAAACAATGATGTACATGCACAGCTTCACTGCCTTTGATGCACAGCCAGATCTTTTCAACATTTTTTTTATTAAGGATAAATTACAAAACAAACCAAGCGTGCTTGAGTGAGGTGGCCTTGATGGAAATGGTGTCCAGGTGTCAGGGTTTCTTTCTTTGATGTCAACACAGCCTTCCAAATATTGCAGCCTCAGAATTGGGGGGTTTTTAGTAAAAAAATCATTCCTGGATAATGTCCACCTGGAGAGAGAATCATGTCTTTTCATTTTGCCTGGACTCACAAGAAGGGATGGAAGAAAAGGTGACTGTGTGTATATTACATGTCAGGGGCTACTTTTCAGTTTCACTGAATCTGGCCTTGCTCTCCCAGAAGATTGTTCACATGTTCTGTGTACATCCTTACTATTATAAGCAAAATCATGGTGAATGTTTGTGCAAATGATTAGCTCTGAATCTTCTTGGTACTTTATACATCTCTACTATTAATTTTAATTTTACTTGTAGTTTTGGAATGGTGAGCATGGAAATATACCCGCTTTCCTGGAAACAGATGCACAATAGGGCTCTAATTCACAAACCTCAGAGCTAATAAGGACAGCAAACATGTATGCCTAAAATCATCAGTGAAGAGCTGACCTCGGTTATCCAGTCCCAGGGCTCACATAATGCTCATCCCTGCATGTTTGTGCAATGTATTTTTAAAGCATACACTGTTTAAAATATGCACAATTAATATTAACAAAGACCTGTCATCCTCAGTGTGAGTGGCTGGAACAAGTGCTACCTTCTGTCTGATGTGCAATGACCTTTCGAAATATTTTTAGGCACTCTCCTATAAGCAATGTGTCTTGCACAAATTACTTCTGCCCACATAAAAAGCAACATTAACCACAAGAAGGAGAGAGCAACACGGAGTAAATCTGTGTTCTCTAAAATTGGGAGGAAAAGAAAATGACCAGGTTTTATGAGAGGATTTATAAACTAAGTAATATTCTCTCTCATTTAATCCTAACATACAGGATCATGGGCCATGGATAAGGACATAATGGATGGAGATGTTGTATGATACTTCCAGTGTTGAGTACAGGAAGAAGACTGCAACAATCAGTTCCTTGTAAGAAGCAGAATTAATAGAATCCACTATATTTTTCATTAGAAGTGTTTGTGTCTTCAGGGAGGACAAAGATTAATTTAGGTAACTACTAAAAATTTTCAATCTTCATAACTTTAAGGTAAAAACTAAAGTTAGAAGAAATCTGTGTGGACAAATACCTCTCTGTGCTGGAAGTGATTTCCTGTCTGAGCCAGGAGGAGACCAACTGCTCTGTGTTCTGTGGTCTACAACTGGCTCACACAGTTATGTATCAATACAGATCAATACCGAAAAGGTCTAGGAAATTACTTGAAGCATCAGCAACATAAATAGAATAGAAAATATAAAATCCCACATTTTCATGCCTCAAAATCTTTGTCCAAGTTGCAAAGGGAATGCGGATTGAGATCCAGGAAACCTAGCAACTACTAAACATGTGCAAAATGCACATCCCAAACACCCTCTGTAATCTACTTCTGTGACAAGGAGCACGAAAAATAACTATTGAACTACCAACTGCTGCTATTCATCAGCTGGAGGAGGAGCCACCTAACACACCAACCTGTTTCCAGCAGTGGCCAACAGCAAACCTGGAGACAGGAGTGTTACAAGTGAGGGAAACACAACATGAGTCTACCTGGAGTAGCTGTTACACGCTCTGACCAGCACTGCTGGCCCTTCCTGAGCCAGAGCGTGAGTTAAACCCACACTGACATGAACAACAGGGCAATGGCAGCAGTCCTTGAACATGAAACTTCAGGCAGCAGAAAGATATAGCACAGGCATTACCTATACATGCATGAAACTACCATGTATATAGTGGATATAAGCTGTATTCCAAGATAGCAAATGTTCAAGGTTCATTATATGAAAAAACAAACCAAAACAACCCCCCTGCATCTCTCTGAAGGTGCAAACACCGTGATATATCTCAAAAATGAAGTCTTGTTTTTAATGCATAGATTTTTCAAGTATAAGCTTGTGAAGAAAACACAACCAGGTGTATTTTATCTGCCAACAAAAGCAAATAGTTCTGTCTGTGTGGTTACTCCACAGACAAAAATCTAATGTACCTGTGTTCAGTCATTCTTCAGCAAATGAAGAGCTACTAGGAAGGCTTTTATCAACAGATCATATGAGAAACCAAGCCCATGCCACAATTTAGAGCAGAGAAACAAGATTAGGGGTCTTGTTCTTACCTACTTACAGTTAGAAAAGTCCAGTGTCAGAGATTAATCCTCAGCATCCAAAAGGCAAAACACATTCTAAGTTGGTTTTCTACTTATTTAGTCAAGATTCCTGAAAGAAGAAAAATACAAGGGTGGGGTAGGAAATAAAGCTCAATGCAGAAATGCTTCTGATGCAGGCAAAAAACAGGGTGTGATTCCATAAAGGATCACCCACCTTAGGTGACACTGCCAGCCAATTTTCTTCCCTGTTATATCACCATTTGGTTCCTTATTAAGCTCATTTCTTTAAAAGTTACCCACAAAAGCCCTGTGGCATCAAAATGGCTTGGTTTTACTGACATCAAACTATAAGGAAATTAAAAAACAAAATGCCCATTGAATCAGTTTGAAAGGTGTAATATGTGGCAGTTTTTCATTTAAGACTTGGATAATAAATTCTTCTGGTGTAATGGTGCCACCAGCAGATAATAGTTAGAACTGGTTTTAGTTGTAAAACCCAGGAATACAAATTTCTCTATGCATGTTATTTAAGCTTCCAAGAACAAATCCTTTAACTTCAACGTTTTGATAAGAGCACGGAGCTAAAAATTGGTTCTAAGTGTGAATTATCAGTAGGTAAAACTCTGGATTCCTAATTCTCTGTGTAAGTTTCTTAGGTGCTCCTCCATGATTTATAAAGATGGGGAAGTGTTTGGGACAGTGTGGGGATTTTCCCACAGTAGAAATTGGTGATTTTTCATGCCTGAACAAATGAGAAGCACAGGAACAGTAACAACAACATTAAACTCTGACTGGAATTCTTCAGTTTGAATACTGATCTGATGAACGCTGAATATCTGAGTGGAGCAACTCCTTTTGTCGACGGAGATCCAGGACTCTTGTCCCTTCTGTTGCAGTAGGAGAATTGAGAGGACTTGTTTCTCCAGCCACTGCAGTGTTGACACACCCAGTGTTGCTGTCCCCTTTCCACCTACAGCACCTTCATTACGTTAAAAATTGGTCACTTCCCATTCATATTTACTTGGTGGGTTTAGGAATTTGGAATAGTTACCCTGGGAAGAAGTCCATGCCATGCAGGTATGGATTTCCTTTCAGACAAGGAACTGGGAGTTGCAGCAATGACATTGAACTAAACTCAGCTGCCCTGAGAAGCGTCACTCCAGACTGAAACTTAAACAGGGCAACATGAGAATCAGAGCAGCTCTCAGCAAGGTCATTTAACACGAGGCTTCCATCAGCTGATTTACAGATTTGGAATACAAGAATATTCATAGGAAACACACATTCTCTGCAATTCTTTACAGCCACAGCCTCTCCCTGTGTTGCTCTCAGGTTTAATGGAGCTGATGTGGAGCACTCCTGGCAGCCCTGCGAGGCCCCCAGTGCTCAAACCCACAGCTGAAAGTCACTGTCCCCCGTTGTGCATTCACACTATTGCACCTGCATATTTTATTTCACACACACAAAAGGTCAGAAGCTTGCCAGCAGGCTGCCTTGCCTTCTCAGACACACAATGCGTGGAGGAAAATAACTCCAAGGAGCTGCTTGCTGTAATTTTGTGCAATTTAAGACTATTTATTTTTAAAACTTTTGCTGCCAACCTCCCCGTCTGACTGTCACACACTCGCTGAATTTTACCATCAGAACACAGTAATTTATTAGAGATCAAATCCAACCGGTTATTTGACTGTCTTGGTTTTAAATACTATTCAGCCTTTTTAGGCTTTTTAGCTCTGAATCCTTTGGGCTCTCTATAATTAATGTTCCTTTAGCAGAGGCAGTGAGGGGACTGGTTGTGCTCGGTTAACCCTTTGCTGAGACCAACACGAAACCACAGCAAGGGGCTGTGTTGACAAAGGGGTCACCACGAATGATCCACTGAATTTCTTCTACTCTTCTCATTTGGAAATGAATCCTTCATACAAGTGGGCTGAGTATAGCCGCCATCTACCCACATGATTGGAAACTGGTCTGTGCCTGCAAATGCTAATTAACAGATGGGGGGGTCACACCCGTGCATATGGCATTTTGGGAGAGATTGGAACTTCCATAGAGCTTTTGTGGCAGCTGAAGGGATTTGAGATGAGAGAAAGGGAACGATCAAGGGGAAGGCAGAATATTTGCAGTGTCAGGTACATACACGGGGGCTGTAATGGTGGCACAGCAGGAAACACCAGGGATAAGCCAGCACGGAGTATTTGAGCCAGACAAGGGGCTGGCAGATGATCATTCCACCTGAGAGAGCATCAGAAGAGAAGGATGCTCAGCATCAGGCACATTGATTTTCCCCTCCAAATTTGACCCAAAACACTGAAGCTTTACTGAGACAGAGAAATTGATGTATTAGAGCCTAGATCTACTTGACAGGGGAGCAACTCTGTGGAAAAGGACCAGGCGTTCCTGGTGGCCAACAAGCTCAGTATGAGTGACCAGTGGGCTGCCATGGCAGAGAGACAACAGAGCTGCATTGATAAGGGCATCTCCAGCAGAGATAAAGAAGTCATTATCCCACTCAATTCAGCACCTGTCAGGCCTCACCTGCAATACTATGTTCAGTTTTGGTCCCTGCTATACAAAAAAGATGTGGAAAGGCTGAAGAGGGTCCAGAGAAGGGCCACAGAGATGATCAAAGAACTGAGAAGCTGCCACGGGAGGAAAGGCTGAGTGTATTGGGTTTGTTCAGCCTTGAGAAAAGAAGGGTCAGGGACACCTCCTCACCACACTCCAGTATTTAAAGGTGGCTACAAAGAAGATGGAAACTCCCTCTTTACGAGGAGTCACATGGAAAAGACAAGTGGCAATGGGTACAAAATGCTGCTGGGGAGATTCTGCTTTGACAAGAGGGAAAGTTTTCACAATGAGAGCAATTAGCCATTGGAACAATGTCCCCAGGGAAGTGACGGATTCCCCAAAGTTGGACACTTTTAAAATTGAGCTGGACAGGATGCTGGGCCATCTTGTCAAGACTGCTTTAGCCTAGGAAGGCTGGACCAGCTGGTCCTTGAGGTCCTTTCCAGTCTGGTATTCTATGGCTCTACGGAAAATACTTATGAGAAAATACTGAATTTATTCCTACATTGAAAGATGATCCCCTGTGCTCTTTAGGTCAATATTATCCTAGCCCAGAGAAGGTCAAGTAGCAGATATTTGGCAAGAAGTAAAAGCCATTGCACAGTAAAAGGAGGCCAATAATGAACACATTTTCCTTTAAATTTTAGCATCTTGTTATCATAATTTTTTTCTCCAGATATGTGACCTATTGCCATGAATAGAAAAAAAATGAAAATATAACCTAGCATAGGAAAACAACCATATTAATCAAGGTCTACTCTCAGATAATATATTTTTGCTAGTGAGTATTCCACAGTTAAGAGGACTGAATTTGACCTTGGAACATTCCAGTGATCTGCTATAAACCAAAATCACAGAAAAATTACTATATTTTATATTTACTTATTAAAAATTGCAACTGCAATTGGAATTCTGAAGGGGCTGCCCTAAGAAAGCTTTGTCCTTTCTGGGTGAACTATTTAAGGCAGTATCCTTGACTGAACTTCCAGCATTTTAGCTAATTTGACCATGTTTGTCCTCCACCCAAAGCACTCCCAGCAAAAATAGCTGCCAGAGCTCCTGTGCACTAGTTGTCTCAAGAACTCTGGTTTTTGCAGTTCTCTTATGCTGGCTTTTAAGAAGATTTTTTCCCAAGTCTCTTATCAAATAGCTTTTAGTAGTAACAGATATGTTTGGTGTAAGCCTGTTAGTTTCCCACGAGCAGGAGCTTTTGGAGAGGCTTTCAAAAGTATATTTGAATTAAAGGAACTGAATGAATCATAACTAAATATCAAGATCTATGGTGGGCACAAATAAGTGGCAAAAGGCGTAAATAAACAACCACAATATCAGACTGTAGCTCTGTTATTATCTAATTAAAAAAATGTTAAATTCTACTCTCAGCTATATGTTCATTAGTTCCAAGGAATTTCAACCAAAGTAAGCAGGGAATAATTCCGTTTTACAGATTGCATGCATATTCTATTGCACTAAATGGAGCCTGAAACCTATAAACAATTTGTACTCACCTAATTATAAATGTACTGATCTATGCTGCCACAATTTTTCTTATGACTACGTTACTATCTACTTATTTCAGAATAGTAAAGACAAGTTTATGATACCACAGCCTTTATCAGCATGGAAAGTCTCAGCAGTTTCACTGAATACAACAGAAACCTGACCAAATAAATTGTGACTGGAGAGCAAAGTTTTATTATTATAATATTTACACTGGCATGTAGTTTAGGGACAGGTATTTGTATTCCCTATCACACTTGCTTGGAGTCGGTACAGAAAAATCCAGGAAGGAGGAAGTAACAGCAGATTAAAAATTACTAAAGCAGTTTCCAGGAAATGTTGTTCCCCCCTGGCCTGTGTGTGTTGCTGTAAATGAATGTGCCCCAACATGCAAACCAGCCACAGAGAGCACCAGAGAGGAACAAACCTTTGTTTCGAGCAACACCAGGTTACCCTGCCCTTCTTCATTCTCTCAGCTTCTGGTAACCATAGGAAACTGAGAGAGGACACACACAGCCTGAATGGTGAATGAAAATGTCTGTTAATAAACAGGATCATGTGCAATGCTGGGTGCTCACTCACCTTCCCCACTATGGCTGGGGAATCACGATCCTTTATGTAGTTTGGACAGGAAACAAACAGTTTAACATCTTAGAAACGAACATTTTGCTTCCAATCCGTTGGACCTCTGGTGAAAAAAAAAAAAAAAGAGAGGAGAAAAATTCCCCCATGGGCAAAGAAACAGTCTATTAAAATAGGGAGCGTTCTGTGGTATACACAACATTCAAACACAGTTTGAGGTCAGAAACCACAACCTGATCTTTGTATTTAGTTAGTTCCCACCATTTCAACTCCTTCTTACTGAGCATAACCTCTGTTTGGTGTTCCTTATTCTTCATATAATTAAATCATAAGTGTCAAGAACTGATTGACTGACAATGGTGTTACTTATTTCCCCAATTTTCACTTGGCAACGCAACCACAAAGCTTTAGGATTTTAGTCCTGCTCAGTAAGATGTATAAGACTGGCTTGGTTCTGAAACATTACAAAGAAACATAAAATGATGTCATTGTTTTTGTGCCTTTTGTAAGGCATGAATGTAAGTTTGGAACAGACCAAAGTCTACACTGCAAGGAACGGGCTGCTGTTAGTGATCAATACTGTTTATAATCTCTTTCCAAATGCATAGCCATAAAAAACTGAGTCATATTCAAAAGGAAAAGACATTCATAACAGCTAAGCATTATGGTAAATGTAAATAAATATACTTATATGCCCAATTTGTGCTGATTCCCAGGCTGAATGAGTGTCCCAAGGAGCATGGGCTAGAAGGGAACAAATTTCATCACTGCCTCACTTCCTTGCTAATGGTCTCTGCATCATGCAGCACAAGGACTTACGTAAATTACTTCTTAATTAAGCAAGAGTACACATTTATTCAGGCAAGATATATTTCCTCAAGTCAGAGCACTTAAAAAAACCAAAAAAATGTCAGTTTCTAAAAATAGGATTTGATCATGAATGTCATTATTGCAAACTCTTTGAGGGAATTTTCCTGGGTTTGTAAACAGCTACAGAACAACCTGAATTCTGAACAATAATAATAATAATTCATCTTTGATCAATTATTTTAGTGGGCATTACATGATTACATGCATTATGACACACATAAATAACCTTAAATTACTTATGTTTTCTAGAAAATACAAATGGTTTCATCTTCCTCTCATTTACATGTTTAAGAAACCCCAGCAGCTAAAATTGCTTCTGAGCTGTTACAAGACTCCTGATTTTGAGTTTTACCTCATAATGGTTGAGTTTTAATTTCAAAGTAAGTACTGATAGTCTGAGAAATTTGGTGTCCTTTCATTGCCTCTCATTCCCCACTAAGACTTCTCATCCTAATATTTTCAAATTGCTGATTTCTGGGCCTTGGGAAGTGAAGGAATAAAGAGCTAATTTTGTGGCAGGCCTGCTGCTTGTGTCCTGCCTGTTACTCTTCACTCTCCATCAGAAAAGCTTTTTATATTAAATTGTAAAGACTGGACAAACAAACAAACAAACAAAATATTAATCAATCACTGTAAGAAAAAGATGCACTTTCAAGTTAAATATTATGAATTATGTATATTCATTCATTCATGCTGCTTATTGATATTTGTTGTGAAGTAACAACAGCTTGTGTATTCATCAAAGGATTTAACACTAAATGGCAACTTTATGTTTAAATCACAATGACTTCTCTGTTTCAGAACGGGCCTATTTCCTGTTCATCTGACAACAGGCAAACATGGTTGGATTAAGAAAAAAAATCAAGAGAACTTTCTTCATTTGCATCTTACGAAGGAACTTTCTTGATCTAAAGCATAGGATGAAGTTCACTGCCAAGTATGTATTTACCAGCACAGTCCCTGCCTGATGCTTTGTGATGGGAGCTGCATCCTCGGGGTGCAATTACAGCAATTATCTGGATGGATCTTCTCATCAGTGACCTTTGACTCGTCTCCTACAAACTGTCAGTCTCCATCACCGCGCCGGGAAAGCAGCGCATTGTCTGGGCTCAATCAGCTGCTCCTGAGAAAGAGAAAAGCCCGCACTGGGGCAGGGGGGCTGCCCGGCCTGACCCCCCGCAGCCCCCCTGCAGCTGCCAGGCGAGGGGCAAGCCCGGCAGGAGCAGCAGGTCCCTCCCGGGCTCTGCTCCTGCCGGGATGCAGCACCCTCACACACTCCTGCATTCCTTAGGCAGTGCAGGAGGAGCAGGAATAAACCTTCCTGCATTCAAGGGGCAGATGCATTGCCTGATCTTAAGGTGCTGAAAGCTCATCTTCAATGGGATCTGTTGGTTATGCATCAAGTTTGGGAAGTTCGCCCCAAAAGGAAGAGAACTCTGTCTCACTTTGCATTTAATGAATTCACTGAACTAACTGAACTTATTACAAACTTACACCTGTGCAAAGATGGAGCAAAGTCTTACCCTAACGCTATTATGACATTTACTATCACACAATTCTTATTGAAGTAAAAGTCCAGCGTAAGTTTTGTCAGAGGGCATGGCCTGGAGGGTACAGGTTATGTACAATTAAACTATTTCAATTCACAGTCAGTAGTGCTAAATGATGAAGGGATAAATGACTCAGTTCAAACAGCAGGACATTTAAAATGTGATTGGAAAATACCAACTATAAACAGTTTTATAACTTTCACTTCGCAGTGGAACAGCTGATGAGTTACTAGAACAGAAAATAAAATACCACTTTTGCCTTAAAGGGACAGGAGCTTAATTCTCTCAGCACACAGTTCTTCCAGAAAAAGGATGGCAGTTCCAAGGCTAAATTGTAGTCACCATTAGCTGCTACCTACCATTTAATTAGTTGGTAATAAAAGCAAGGCTCTTTCTTATCAAAGCAATCAGCAAGGTCACTCCTTTACATCCCTCCCATTAGCTGCAAACATTATGTGGACAGGGCAGGGATAAAAACAATAATAGACAATTTGGGGGGAAAAAAAAACAAAGCAAAAAATAAAATCGTTTACAGAGGTAACTCAATCAACTACCAAAGGAGAAAGAAACTAAATTCTTCACTGTCAAGTGTCAATTCAAAGTGAAAACAGATTGAACCAAAACTGTCCAAAAATGCTTTACCATTTTGTAACACTCACAGCCCCCAACGCCAGACAGAGCCCAGCTGTTTCTGTGACTAACTTCAAACAATAGCTGGGCTGTTTAAAAGCTCAACAACAGGGAATGATGTTTGCCTGAAGACAAACTGTATTAATGTAAATTGCTTTCAAATGCAAGTTCAGTTTCTTAAACAAAACAAAAACTGGATATTCAGCCGTGTGAGTGGAAGTTACTGTTAGAGCCATATATAACCGGGCAGCCATAATTCAGTCATCCATTAGGGACCACATGGAGGGAGCTTGCATTCAGGGGGAAACAGCAAAAGGGGCCTCTATTTCTGTAAAAGGACACTGTTATTCCTTTTACTCTTCCTACTTCAGAAAGGTCTTAAGACTATGAGTCTGTATCTCCTTTATGAACCTTCCAATTGCCATCAGATTAAACTCTGTGTTCCCTCCTTACGGGATGCTCCACACTCATGCCCATAGCTGTTAGTCATGCTGCCACAGTGCCTTCATATCATCTTAAGCACTGACCTTTAAGAAATTATAAATGTTATTTCAGCTTTAATATTATGATTTTAGTGTCTCTGGAAATGATTAACAGCACTGGCTTTATGTCTTTAGGTCCTTGCCTGTTTGCTCACCACCTTCTGCTAATGTAACTTAATCATTACATGCTGCAACACCCCAGGTTTCTATTTCTAGTTCAGTGAGATTAAACCAGTAATAAGCAGCAGCATTCTGTATCATCAGTGGGCTTCATTGCTCCTCAAGGCAAAAGGATTAAATCAGAGATTAATTTTCTTCTGTGTATCATCTTTCTCATCTGTACAATGGAGACGACATAGCTATAGCTGAGAGACAGTGAGGCTTCCTCACAACAATTACATTCCCATCTGTTAATTTTTTGTCAGTTATCTTTGCAGTATAGTTCTGAGACTGTTAAATAACTAAATGTGTGTAACTAACAAAGAAGTAATCATGGCAAAGATCTTCAGTAGATGTGCCGACAGACAGCAGACATGTTTGCCTAATCCAGACTTGGTAATCAGCAAAAAGATTTGAAAGACAGCAAAAAGATTAGTTTGGATACAAAGGAGAGGATGGCAGGAACGTTACGATGACAGTTCAAGAAAATTTCTTGGAACATTCACAAAAATGGAAATCAGCTGGAAATCCACCATTTCCTCATCTACTCTACCAGAATAATGTTTAGACAATGAGTAAAGACCATCTCATGGTAAAATCTTATTGCACAGCATGAAAAGACCTAGTGATGTGGTGATGCTGACTGTGCACCATTTCCACACTGTTGTGTCAACACTTCACTTGGAGAACATAGAAAAGAAATCTACTGGCTTTGACAAGCACACCCTTTATCAAGGGGCCAGCTCACCCCTCATGGCCTGTGTGCACACTTCACCTCACCTTAAAGGACTTTTCAAACTTGGCTAACAAATCTGTTGCTTGTTAAAAGCCCGAAACAGGATTTCTTAGATAAGCAGCTGAAATTATCAATAAACAGTAACTTTACTGATATGTTAAACTGATTTATCAGCAACAGAACATATATTAACATGACCCTAGTGTGTATTAGTTGTGTGTTAACTGAACCTCCCTTGCACTGGTGCCCTTCCCTCGAGCCAACTCAGCCAAGTAAAGCAGAGCTGAAGGCAAACACAGCAAAGGCACTGCAGGGATGAAGAGGCATCACCACGAACGTGGAGGGACCAGCTGTCCAGCTGAGCCTGTGCCAGCCCCACCAGGAACAAATTCCCATTCTGGGAGCCACAGGTCAGCCCCATCCCATCCCAGCCAGGCTTGCTGAGTTGGAAGGGACCCACAAGGATCATCAGGTCCAACACCACACAGGACCAAGAGTCACACCCTGTGCCCCAGAGCATCATCCAAACACTGCTGGAGCTCTGGCAGCCTTGGGGCTGTGCCCACTGCCCTGGAGACTGCCCAGTGCCTGACCACCCTAACCGTTTCCTGATATCCAACCTAACCCTGCCCTGACACAACTCCAGACCCTTCCCAGGGTCCTGTCCCCGCTCACACAGAGCAGAGACCAGTGCCAGCCCCTCCAGAGGAAAGCGCAGCTGCAATGAGGCCCTTCCCCACCAGGAGCTTCCCCAGGAGCTCCCCCAGGATCCCGGTGGGTGGGTCCCACGCCCAGTCCTGCAGTGTGACCGCCCCTGGCAGTGACAGCCGGACTGGGGAGCGACAAAGCGCCGCTTTTTTCCGTCGGGGTCTGACACGGCGGGTGACCCCGCACCGCCCCCTGCGGGCCGCGCCGGGAACCGCCCGGCTCCGGGAGCGGCTCCTCCCGGCTCGGGGGGCGGTTCGTTTNGGGAGCGGCTCCTCCAGTCTCGGAGGGCGATTCGTTTTCACCCACAACATCAAAACGCTTCTTCACAAAACTGTGTTTTAGCATCATGAATTCTATTGGAAACGAAAGCGTTTGTGGAAAGGGGGTTTAGTAAGTGTTCCTTGCATTAAAAATAATTGCCTTTCATGTGCTCATCTCAGGAAAGCATAAACCGTCTGAAATTCACGCAGCAATCAGTGCTATAGAGCTACCGAGGCATGAATTTGCCTCAGATCAGTCTGCAAATCTGTGAGTAAGGCTGGAAAAAAATGAAATGCAAGGTGAATCAAACCTGCCCATTTTTTAATAAATGACTCTGAAATTCTCCACCTTTTCCCTCATTCTGTTATTACATGTATATAATAAACCAGGTGAAGGTTCCCTATAATCCTCACACTTTGGCAATGGTATTTAGGCTACACAGTAAAAATTGCAGCAAGAAGAAATACAAGCACAGAAAGGCTTCAACAGCTTTCAAACAGCACCTTTTCTAACAGGAGGAGTTCCACACTTTGAACAGGTCAGTTGCATCTACTGAGAACAAGCAAGACCTGGCTTTTTGTGAGTTACTTGCCCATCATGTTGAGAATCTTTCCCAAGTTGCTTCTGCTTTGTGTTCTCTTGGAGCTGCTGTTTCTATTCCATCTAAAACAGGAACAATCTCACTGGCAGAATGTTCTTTTCTCACAGTAAAGACATCTTGGAATGATTTCACAGCAACTTTGAAAAAAAAATTAAATATTGTGATGATTAACCAGAAAGACAAGTAAATATTTCAATAAATTTAACAAATATGCAATTTAATTTAGTAGAGAAAATACTGCCAATATGTAACATCTTTTATCTTACACTTTATCTGGGGAATGAACCTATCTTATGTTGGATATTATGTTACAAGCCATGTTACTGAGTATAGTATTCTCATCAAAGAAAAACTAAGCATTATTTAACTCGAAATTTAATTATAATATAAATCCTTTTTCTTTTTTAATTATTAGTAACAGCAAATCATTGACAGTGCCAGTCTCACAAGTTATCTTTCTTAAAGCCACATATGGGATCCCACAGGCTGCTTCAAGTTGTGCAAGTGGACAGTGATATATAAATACCTGCAAACATCAACTTTGGGGAAAAAACCTTCTGAAACAGCACAGAAATATCTACTATTTGTGTGAGTCAATTAATGAACTGAGTATTTGCATGAAAAAACATCTAAAGATACATTATCATAACTCTAGAAAAATCAAGCTTTCAGATGAAGATATTCGCAAGATATCAAAAAGAAACTGTTTGCATGTAGGCAAACATTAATAAACAGCAAAATCTAATTACTGCAAAAACATAAACACTGCAGCTGTAACACTTCTCTCTAACCATACCATTACAGCCTCACCAGTGAAAACAGAAGTGTCAATGCTAATGTAANGGGCTGTGCCCACTGCCCTGGAGACTGCCCAGTGCCTGACCACCCTAACCGTTTCCTGATATCCAACCTAACCCTGCCCTGACACAACTCCAGACCCTTCCCAGGGTCCTGTCCCCGCTCACACAGAGCAGAGACCAGTGCCAGCCCCTCCAGAGGAAAGCGCAGCTGCAATGAGGCCCTTCCCCACCAGGAGCTTCCCCAGGAGCTCCCCCAGGATCCCGGTGGGTGGGTCCCACGCCCAGTCCTGCAGTGTGACCGCCCCTGGCAGTGACAGCCGGACTGGGGAGCGACAAAGNCTGCCCAGTGCCTGACCACCCTAACCGTTTCCTGATATCCAACCTAACCCTGCCCTGACACAACTCCAGACCCTTCCCAGGGTCCTGTCCCCGCTCACACAGAGCAGAGACCAGTGCCAGCCCCTCCAGAGGAAAGCGCAGCTGCAATGAGGCCCTTCCCCACCAGGAGCTTCCCCAGGAGCTCCCCCAGGATCCCGGTGGGTGGGTCCCACGCCCAGTCCTGCAGTGTGACCGCCCCTGGCAGTGACAGCCGGACTGGGGAGCGACAAAGCGCCGCTTTTTTCCGTCGGGGTCTGACACGGCGGGTGCCCCCGCACCGCCCCCTGCGGGCCGCGCCGGGAACCGCCCGGCTCCGGGAGCGGCTCCTCCAGTCTCGGAGGGCGATTCGTTTTCACCCACAACATCAAAACGCTTCTTCACAAAACTGTGTTTTAGCATCATGAATTCTATTAGAAACGAAAGCGTTTGTGGAAAGGGGGTTTAGTAAGTGTTGCTTGCATTAAAAATAATTGCCTTTCATGTGCTCATCTCAGGAAAGCATAAACCGTCTGAAATTCACGCAGCAATCAGTGCTATAGAGCTACCGAGGCATGAATTTGCCTCAGATCAGTCTGCAAATCTGTGAGTAAGGCTGGAAAAAAATGAAATGCAAGGTGAATCAAACCTGCCCATTTTTTAATAAATGACTCTGAAATTCTCCACCTTTTCCCTCATTCTGTTATTACATGTATATAATAAACCAGGTGAAGGTTCCCTATAATCCTCACACTTTGGCAATGGTATTTAGGCTACACAGTAAAAATTGCAGCAAGAAGAAATACAAGCACAGAAAGGCTTCAACAGCTTTCAAACAGCACCTTTTCTAACAGGAGGAGTTCCACACTTTGAACAGGTCAGTTGCATCTACTGAGAACAAGCAAGACCTGGCTTTTTGTGAGTTACTTGCCCATCATGTTGAGAATCTTTCCCAAGTTGCTTCTGCTTTGTGTTCTCTTGGAGCTGCTGTTTCTATTCCATCTAAAACAGGAACAATCTCACTGGCAGAATGTTCTTTTCTCACAGTAAAGACATCTTGGAATGATTTCACAGCAACTTTGAAAAAAAAATTAAATATTGTGATGATTAACCAGAAAGACAAGTAAATATTTCAATAAATTTAACAAATATGCAATTTAATTTAGTAGAGAAAATACTGCCAATATGTAACATCTTTTATCTTACACTTTATCTGGGGAATGAACCTATCTTATGTTGGATATTATGTTACAAGCCATGTTACTGAGTATAGTATTCTCATCAAAGAAAAACTAAGCATTATTTAACTCGAAATTTAATTATAATATAAATCCTTTTTCTTTTTTAATTATTAGTAACAGCAAATCACTGACAGTGCCAGTCTCACAAGTTATCTTTCTTAAAGCCACATATGGGATCCCACAGGCTGCTTCAAGTTGTGCAAGTGGACAGTGATATATAAATACCTGCAAACATCAACTTTGGGGAAAAAACCTTCTGAAACAGCACAGAAATATCTACTATTTGTGTGAGTCAATTAATGAACTGAGTATTTGCATGAAAAAACATCTAAAGATACATTATCATAACTCTAGAAAAATCAAGCTTTCAGATGAAGATATTCGCAAGATATCAAAAAGAAACTGTTTGCATGTAGGCAAACATTAATAAACAGCAAAATCTAATTACTGCAAAAACATAAACACTGCAGCTGTAACACTTCTCTCTAACCATACCATTACAGCCTCACCAGTGAAAACAGAAGTGTCAATGCTAATGTAAACTCAGCTGCTGATATATATTCATTAGATTCAGAAAAGCTCCAACATTCCTTCTTCTCACTATGTCAAATTTTCTCTCAGTGTCATTGGCCACAAATCAGTGCAGATACAACCTGATATACAAAAAGGCAAGGTTTTGGGACACTTAGGCCTAAGATGTATCTCCATTCTTGTCTCCTACTCCAAAAAAATCACCTGAAAAATCCTACCAAGGAGACTACTGTGGCTTTCAAACACAATCTGGGAAGCACAGGGGCAAACAACAGGGTATTTTGGTCAAGCAAAGCTGTTTTATGGCCCTGGTGGTCCTGAAGGTGACCTTAGAAACACACCACCAGCTCTCACCCTGCCACAGTGAGAGCACTGAAGTGACAGAATAAACAGTGTCCAGAGCTACCCACGAAGAGCAACAAGAGTGATTTCCTGACTGCATAGACATGCTGACCCATGAGCTCTATGAATGAGCCTGATCATCTTTGCAGTGTGGCAGAGGACATTGAAATCCGTAACATTTTATTATTATTTGATCGCTACCTGGTCTAAGTATGAACGGAATGAAGGTGAACAATTTCTTTATTTAGATGTGCTAGATCTTTCATGATTAACAGGCAGTCTGAGTCCTGACATTGAAAAGTCAGTGTATTAAAGATCATGAGCTCTCAGGAAACCTCACTAAGGCCCAACTCAGCAATGTTGCATCTCATTCTCCTTTATGAAGGCAAAGGGAATTTGCAAAAGGGAAAAGAAAACCACATTTGTAAGCATTGCTAAGCAGGGAGTTTAGGAGTAGGGGAACAGCTCAGAATGGACATCTGAGCAATGACCCAACTCAGATGACAAGAACTTCTGACACACAAAAAAGCCTATTCTGAAATATTCCTCCATTATTAGCTTCGCTATGAAACAGTAATTAAACAGCAGGGAAGACTCACTGCCTTAGCCTTTTAGTCTTGATTCCAATTTACATGATTAAATTCTAACTGACTGCCTGATTACCTTCTGGCTTAACACGCTTTGGGTTCTCAGGGATTTTATTTTTGCCCTTGCTTCCTTTTCTGGGCACAGCAGTTTTTGCCCTCACCAATCCACAATTTTCAGCATGCTTATGCATATTTTTCTGTTAGCACAGTGAAGAATAAATATATGAATCAAATATTAATCCAGGTAAGCAATTTAACACACACAAAACAAATACGGTTCTGACAGACAGATTGTGGAACACTAAGTGGAAGACTGACTTAGTTAACAACCTTCATAAAACTCCTCAGGATTTTCTAGACTATGTATTAAAACTCTGCTTTAAAGAAACATTACCATTTGGTGGGTATAAAATAAAAAATTATCATTTTCTGGTTCCTGGATAAGCAATAAATTTTACATGTAAAATTTGTATGTGGTAAAAAGGTCACACTTACTTTAAAGCATGCTGTTAACCCAAAATGAGAAGTATGTTCTCACTGCATGTGGTTTTGAAGTGAATCATCATTTCTTACTTTCCTTGCTGAACTGGTCCTAGTACTCTTTCACTTCAGCTATCTTTCAAATTGCTCTTAAATTTCATACCTCAGCCTTTAGTTATTTAAGAATTTGTCTTCTTATTTAGGAATACTACTGTATGAAACATTAGTGACTTCAATACTGGATTGTAGAAACCAATACCAACCCTGAAAACATGATGTGGCAGAGATTTTCTACACAAAGTGGAATACTATAAAGTTCTTTATTAATCCCCCAAAGTAAGGCTTGGGAAAGAAAACAAACTAGTCGTGCTGACTTAGCATTAAGGATTTAACATTCCAGCCAGGATGGTGCTTTTTACTCTGAGTCTTAGAATCATAGAATGGTTTGGCTTGGAAGGACCTTAAAGCTCATCTTGTTCCAACTCCTGCCATGGGCTGGGACACCTTCCACTAGCCCAGGTTGCTCCGAGCCCCTTCCAGCCTGGCCTTGGACACTTCCAGGGATGGGGCAGCCAGAACTCCTCTGGACAAGCTGTGCCAGGGCTTGCCCACCCTCACAGGGAAGATTTCTTTTTCTAATATCTCATCTAAACCTACTCCCTGTCATCTTGTCCTGTCACTACATGCTCTTGTAACTAGTCCTTGGTGCCAATATGATCTGCAATACTTGCTAAAGGTAATTCCACTGAGATCCCTTAAAAGGATATGTCTTACCCTGCCCTTACCTATCTTTCCCTTATCACATTTAGGGCATTCATAATCTGTAGGCTTAACATTACAGTCAAGGGGCTTCCTAAAGTGAAGAGTGAGAAGCTGCTTCCATCAACAGCTTTTGCCGCAGCACGAACAAGTGAAGGGCTTCTCACCAGTATGGGTTTGTTTATGTGCAATTCAGCATGCATGCTGGAACAAAAATATCAGTAACATCACTGCCCACCTCTGTGACACATGTACAAACAACCCTCACGGGCACACAGAAGAGAGTGAGGGTCTTGCACAGCCTCCTTATTTATCCTCCACTGTGAGCAGATGCTGAAGAACGCACTGGGATACTGCTCTCCCTTGGAGAAGGTCAGAAGTTTTCCTCCTAACTTTATTAAGGATTGCTGAGAAAATAACCAGACCAGAGGAATGGTACATTCTAATATATCAAGGCCAAAGCTATTCCAAATATCCTAAATGTACTCTTTAAAATAAAACTTTCAGTTCAGACTGAATTTATTCTGCTTCACTGCTGAAAATCACATTTCAGGCTCAAATACTGTATTTTTTTCTTATCAGGACATCACTGAAAGTGATTGCTCTTACTTTATATTTCTAAGCAGTTTGTGTACAGAAGATTTATCAAGAATACTTTCCAGCATTTCATTTTCACTGTTTATTTGTGAAAAATTTATCCTGGACATAAATATAACTACACTATTTTAGTTAGACTGCAGTAGCAGAAGTTTTTATAACCCCAAAGCCAACACCACCTTGCCAAACCATGAACTGAGTGAGCGGCATTTTCTCAGGGAATTTAAATACCTGACTACATGTGTAGCTGCACTGAGCACATTTGAATCTTTTTCCACCTCTGTGAGTGTTCCTGTGCTGAAGGAAAGCGTGGTGCTCATGAAAAGCTGCCTCGCAGTCCCTGCATTTAATGGCCTCTTTCATGTAGGAATGAAGGGTTTGCAAGTGGACACCTGAGCAGTAATTCAAAACAATTAATTTTAATGGCAAGGTTTTGATTTTCTCAATTTGAACAAGAGTTGGACTGTTTATATCCCTGAGTAATGCAAACCTTGTAGAGGAAAACATGACAGACCCTTCAGTGCTCTCTCCAGTAGAGGTAAAATAGCCAAATAGGTAAATTACTTTAAGATAACTAAAGTTGCAGTAAGATGTAACATTTCATAGAAATTAAGCAGTTATAAAACTAAATCTTATTGATTCCACGGAAATTGTCTATCAAATCACTTTTAAAAATTCCAGTAATTCTCTGTTTTGATCTATACACAATAATTAATTTAAAAATGCTGCCCAAAGTAGTATTCACAATATTAAAAGGAAAACAGCAAAAAATACATGAACAAAAAAATTGTATATATGTAAATAATAATTCCACTTCTGCATTCAAATGTTCACCACACTTTAATTGGATCTTTATTTGAAAACATAAATATATGCTAAAGGCATTTTGTATGCCTAAGTAACTTCAATACAGCTTTTTCAAATATTTCTGGAAACTAAAATTTTTTTATAGGTTTTGTTGTTACTGATCAGCTCTATTGCCTCAAACATTCCTTACTGAAAGACAGAGGGTCACAGGTACGGAGCAAAACAAAAAGCTAAACCTTTGCTACTTTGCATTTTAAACAAATTAAAACATCAACCACAAGATGTCACCACATCTCCTTGCAGGAGGAGCTTACCTGTTAATGAGAACATTTTCCATAGAAATATTTTGTGATGATACGAAGTCAGATATAACATATTTGGTGCAATTTTGTGAAAAAGAAAGATTTCACCTCTACTTATCTCTTCATTTAATTTTCAGTTTTTCCCTTTAAACTCACCTAAATCACTGTTCCGAGAAATAAAGGTACTACAATGTGGACACTGGTATTTTGGGACATTTTCTCCATGCTTCTGTAACATATGGATTTTTGTGGTACCACTCTGAGTGAATCTGGCCTGGCAAATACAACATTCATAGCGTTTTTCCCCTATTAAAAAGATATTAAAATAACAAATGCTTAGAAACTCTACTTACTTGATACAAATGCAAATTCCCACAGATCTCAATATCCCTGTTCTAACAACAGCAGCCTCCATAAATAAAATGAAACAGGACTGCCACCCTTTGCTATAGAAAAGTCAAACAATTTGCATGGCAGTGCTAGAGAGCTCGTTCAGCTTTCCTCATTCAGGTAAAGCTCACAGGAATGAGAGTTGTGTAAGTTCTGAATAGTTCCTTATCGAAACAAGGGGTGAAAATAGAATAATTTAATATAAACAGGCAGCGTTTTAAAAGATGCAAGCTATCCAAAATCTAATTAATAAGATAAGGTGCATGGAATAAAGTTCAGGCTTGCTTACAGCTGTAGATCTGGACACAGCACATAAAAAATTCAGATATTGAATATCCACTAAACTGTGACAGTGATTCAATCATAGGTGACTGTGATTCGATCACAGGTGCACTTCTGAAGCTTGTTTTTTCCAGTTGAACCCTTAAGCAGACTCTAAGTTTTTTACTTTTTGATAAAGAAAATGTCAGTCCTGGAAAGAAAACCAAACATCATCAAATATATAAATATAATACACAAGCTTCATTTTAGACATTAGCTGGCATTGTCCTTCATCATATGGAAGGAAGTGGAAATGAGCTTTTGTAGGACCAAATTCACACAAACACATTGTCTAGCAACAATTTCAGAATAATAAAAAAGAAAATACTCTTCGACTAGTTTTAAAAAGCTAAATGATTGTACTTACTTCTGCAGTGGAGTATTCACATACTGTGCACTTGAAAGGTTTTTCCAAAGTGTGTTTGTACCGCCTGTGTCATGAAAGCTCACCCTTGGTCACAAACACTGTGTCACACTCACTGCATTTGTAGGGTTTGGTTCCTGCAAGAACACACCATTAGAATTTTATTTAACACCAACATGCATAGTTTTTTTAATAGAACCTTTTCTGATATTCTGATTTTTAATACAGAATAAAGCAAAGAATGGCTTGGTTTGGAGGGGATGTGAAAGACCATCTCCTTCCGACTCCCCTTCCACTATTCCATGTTGCTCCAAGCCCCGTGCAACCTGACCTTGAACAGGTCCAGGGATGGAGCATCCACAGCTTCTCTGGACAACGTGCTCCAGTGCCTCACCATCCTCACAGTAAAGAATTTCTCCCGTATATATGTACACCATAAGTTTATTGTAAACACAATTTATCACTTTGCTTCATATGTTTATATAACAAAACGAAAACATCACAGAAAATTCTACTGTGCACACAGACCATGCCTTTTCAGTGTGGAATGCCAAACAAAATCAGAGAAACTTCTGAGCACGAGATGATTGCTCTAAGGCAAAATTATTTGCCTGTTAATTCAGTTCTGCAGACAGTATGTAAAACAAAGTATTTGCAGGTGTTAGATACCTGTATGTATGTTCACATGGTTGTGCAGGAGAGCTGCTGGACAAAAAGCCTTAGGGCAGAGGTGACACACGTAACGTTTCTCATCAGAATGGGTTTTCAAATGACACTTCAGATTTGATAATCTGACTGAGGTGAATGTGCAGAAGAAACAGCTGAAACCTTTTTTCCCTCCTGTTGGGACAAAGGCACATTTAGATTGTATGAGGCACAAAATAATGACTTTACATTTTCAAAAACACAGTGCCAATTTCAATAGAGTCCCTCTACTCTAGATAAAACTACTTTGTATTTTTACACCAAAGGACTTCATTAAGACTTGAGTGATTTGCCCCAAAAATAGTGCTATATGTTAGTGATACATTTTAAAGTCTCAGGAAACCTGACTCCTACCCTAGCTCTCACCTCCAAGACATGATGAAACTTCTTCTCTCAAATACAATCATTAAGACATGGTTCATCAAGGCACTTAAAACCTGTGCAACACACCTCTTGCTGACCACTGTGTAATTAGTACTAAGTAAGCTTATTCAAAGATTTGGACATGGCAGGTTAAGCTATTCTCAGCTTTCTGGTAGTCCTGAATCTGTAAAGTGTATATAAAAAATCATGATGTAAAAGCCTCTTTAGAATTACTGTTGAATTTGAGCTAAAAAAAAAGAATCAATTCCTTGAAGAAGTCACAGAATAAAGTTCATGGCACAATAGTAATGAATTTCTTTTGAGAGTAACAAGTTAAGATTAAATGTGCAACACTTTCAGTTATGAGGAAGATTTGAAACTGTGAAATGGCAAAGACGTCATATTTGAGGAGTCTTTCCAGAACAGTTGTCTCAGCTCCCAAGTGCGCTCTCTGTAATGTTTTTCATGCTGAGACCAAAATGTATTTTATACAATGCTTTATATCACACAGAGCTGTGCAGATAACACTTCACTTCAGTAACAGCAAACAAAACCACTTTATTGTCATTTATTCATTGTGGATTCATGCCCACACAAAAGAACATTGTTAGCTTTGTTAAAGCTGCTCAAATGTGCTTCCTATAAAGGCTGTAACTAAAACAAGGGACATTAACAATTTGTACAATATCCATAAACAATGTCAGCCAAGATACCTTAACATCCAGATACTACAACACACTTTTACAGACTCAACATCACTGATGTCGTTCAACTTTTACAGCACACACATACAGTTTCTAGGGAAACAGATGCTTATCTGTTCCCTTCCAAGTCAGTCCTTAACTTCTGCAACATACTTTTAAATTTCTACAATCTTAAATCAGCCATTTTCTGTCACTTTTATTTAGATTCTGGGACTTTGCTGACAGGTATTGATTGATACTTGCCCACCACCCTCTGCCAGCAACATGGAACAATTCTAAGCTCATCCACAAACCCTCAAAAGAGCTCGTTTTCAAGCTGAATGAGTGAACTAAGAGACTAAATAAATTGCTAGGTTTATTCAAAGGCATTTATACAGTATTAACTTTGAAATCTCCCTGGAGGTTTCAAATACCACATACTGTTCAAAAGACCATTAATTTCTAAATGCCATCCAAAATGTCTCTCCTGAACACACCAGGCAGATGACATCAGCCTGAACAAAATCTTCGAACACTTAAGGCTGAAAGGTACTATTTCTTCTTTCAGATTTCCACAGAATGTTAAGACTTAACCCAACCTACACTGAACAATTAACACTGTATTTAATATAAAATTTCAGCCTCACTTCAAAACCTCACTCAACATATGTTATCTAAAACAATCTACAAAGATTATTAACTTTTAACCTTTTTTCTGATGTAGTACACAAGCCTGAAATTTTACAGTCTTGGAATTTTTTACAACTGCTTGTTCTGATGCAGTTGTATATTCCTGCTCTTTACTTTCATTACACAACTCTGACAAATTCTCACTGTCTTTGCAGCTTTGGCTCTTTGTTTCCCCAACTGTGGAATAAACTTTCTTTCCTTCCCCCTCTTCAGATGGGCTCAGCTGCTGGATGTTATTTTCAAATGCAATGGCATCATTATCTCTGTCAATCTAATTTGAAAAAGAAAATGTTTTACAACTTTCTCAATCAACAGCAGTCACTAGTAGCAAATCAACTGAGCAGTCAACAAAACACAAGCTACTAATTCATTTTGATTTTCAGTCTTACATGTGATGGACAAAACTGCAACAAAAAATTTGCATTTAGCACACAAGAGCCTAACTGGGAAGTGAACAATTACTAAAACTTTATGTAAAATTTCAGACCATCATTTTAAGATTACACCGAGAACATAAAAAACCTGTATCTTCATTTAAAAGGAAAAAAAAAAGATTTTAAATTTAATTTCAGTACATTTACCTTTTAAAAGAAAACAAGAAGTATGCTCTTAGGCCTTCTACAGGATAATTGTAATGCCATCTTTGTCATAAGGCAATTAAAAGGTTGTGATACTTCTTGCATTAGCTAAATTTAAACATGACCTACCTCAGAAATTATCTAGTGGTGCATGAACTTTAAAAGAAAAAAAAAAAAGGTTTTATTATAAAACCAGTATCTGGCACAGAATAAATAGCAGTGTTTGCATGTCCTTTTAATAAAATTCATTTCAAATGAGACAATACTACACACCCAGCTTTAACAACGACTGCAGTACTGAACTAAAACTGAATTATAGAGAAGGGAAATTGTGTAATGCTACTTAAGACATCGAGCCTGTCAAACCAAATAGCACCATACTGGTGCACTGAATGAAAAACTTGTCTGAATTTCAACATGTTAGTCATCTAGAAGTCCTAAACTTTTTTAAAAAATGGGATGTTTTATAAGGGCCACTTACTATGAATACTATGAATACTATGAATCGCCCCTGACAACAATGACTCCTTATCCACAATTCTGTAGAACTTAAATGCAAAGAAAATAGAAAATTTTTACATTTAATAACTGCAAGTTAGTCATAACTACTCTGCTACTTGTAATCAACACGATTCCAAAGCAATTATTTAAGGCTGAATGTGTATTCAAGCAGCTTAGGGATGATATTTTAGTTAGACACCACATTATTCATCATCCACGAGGCTGTGGGCTCTCAAAACTAAAGAACACGATGCAGAATACACAATATATTCACATAATTATGCTGCCAGTAACTGTGGCCAGAGATTTGACTTCTTACACATTTCTGCATCTTTTCAAGTTGCTATGTACACTGTGCAATTATGATAGTTGAAGGGTACTGTAGGAAAAAAGTTGCTATAATAATACCCCCTCCTTTAGGTCAATTTAATGAGATTTTCTGCACTTCAACAGTCATCAGGTTCCAAGAGCTGTCCTGCCTTGCACTTCTGCATTATTAATACCAGCACCATCCATGCAGCCACAATAAAGGCCTGTCATTATTTCCATTATTAACTGATATTTTCAAGGATTTATAACTCGAACGCTCGAATAGCCCTTCAGTTCATTTTTTGTTGAATTTAAAGGAACCACTTGGATCAGCAAGCTGCAAATTCAACCTGTTTCTGATGAGGTTTTGACACACTAGAGGTTAACAGCTCCATAATGGCCATTATGGTCTGTTGTGTGTACAGTCTCCAGTTACCACTGCTGCTGCGTCGTGTATCTCTAGCTGCAATCAAGCTTCTACCCACTCCTCTGGGAGTCTAGCTCTTTCTAACACATCAACAGTCTGCCTGAAAAATCTATCACTTGAAGAATAGAGGGCCATTTTATTTTTAAAGTCATAACTATACTTTGGGGGGTAAACATTCAGTATGAATTATCGTTTGTTAGGAGTAGTTCATAAGGAATATAAGGAATTTAATGTAGGCACATTTTCTTGTGCTAAAGTAACTTAAATAAAGAAACAAAATTCAGCCACGAAATTGCAGATAAATTGCTGATAAGAATCTACCAGTGCATGAAAGCGAATACACGGACAACTGAAATCCTCAATCAGCAGAGTAAATTCTACACTTGGCTGCACTAAGGAAACACAGCGGACTTTGTTCTGATCTGTGGTTTTCTACCCAGCTATAAACAGTGCAGCTGATTTCTGTAATGAGTAAAATATTGGGTTATCTGTTCAGACTGTCAGTCTAAATAGTCTGAATAATGGCTTTTATAATATTTAAGATGCTTAATGCTTGTTAGGTGGGGCTGACTTTTTTAAAAGCTCCATTACTATGTACATAAAGCATATTTGACCTTGAAGGTAGTTCTAAGTTTCCTTTCCTTACTGTGTTGTAGAAGATCACTTTGGGTGACTGCAGAAGGTGTTTAACAAGCCTCTACTGTGATGCTTTGCACCTCCATCATAGGTTCTAAACTGCAGTTCTCTGATGCCAGTGAAAGCATTGCCATCAATTTAACTGGGTTTGGAATAAGGCCCAGAATAGATAACTATGTGAAGGAATGACAGTGTGATTTACTTAACACATTTTTGACCTGTCCACAAAATGCAGACTAAATCAAGACTGCTGCAGTGCACTTGGAAGAGAAAAACAGAAAAAAAAAAAAAAACCAAAGTAAAAAGCCAAACAAATAGGCCCAAATTTAACCTCCAATGCTCATAATTATTTCACTTATGATCCACCGTCTTGTAGTTGCAAACTCCATCCTTCTCCAGAACATGACTCCTGTTAGTCTACGAGAAACCCCAGTCTTTGTTGTGACTAATTTTGACAGCTTTAATATCATTTTCCACCTGGCATCTGGAAAGTTTTCCATTTTCACTTTCCTCCCAATGTCTCACTTTTGTTTCCAAGTCTATGTCGCCTTCACAGCGCACCTGTCAGAGCGGTGTCTGTGCCTTAACACCGCCCTGCAAACACACACGCCGCCGCTTTGCTCTCACACCGGGGACAGTCGCCTCCTCCATCACCTGTTTTGCAGTGAGATATTGCCTCTCTTAATAATGATAGCAGTAGATAACCTCCTTCACACCATCACCTGCTTCAGAGAAAGCAAGTTTACTTTTACAATCTCTTCTAATTCATCTGGCTCCTTTAAACATTGTTCAGTTCTTGAAGTTGTAGTCACTAAGTGGTTGAAATGTTTTCTGGTGCTGTTGTCAGCTTGTGGCTTTAGTGTCCCACTTTCACAGAGATGAAGCATTCCTTCAGAGATCACTAAATACCTTAATTAAAAAAAAAAAGAAAAAAGAAAGGCATGTCAACTAATGAGTGAAATTAAAAAAACCAAAACAACCTTATATTCTTTTGGATGCTGTTCTAAGCAACTGAAAGTTGCAGATTCAGAATTAACTCAATGCTTCAGTGCTGGCCTGGAAGACTCTCAGGAGAAAATTTACAGTCTGATCACTTGGAAAGAAAAATATTATTAAAATATTTCAGCTTTTTTATTTCTTTGTTTGTTTTGTTTGTTTATTTGATTGGTTTTTGTTTCCCCCCCCCCAGACCTCTGGTTCTGAGATGGGAGTTGCAGTTTATTCTAGAAGACAGCATTGAGGATTCAGGTCTGGCTTGAATGTCTTGTCTGCCTCAAAGAACACAATTCTCTGCTCCCCATTTCTACAGTCATATAAAAGCTACTCAGATCCAGGAACATAGAATGTACAGTCCTACTTGTTTCTGTATTCCCCAAAGCAAAAGGAAGATGGGAGCATAGCAAAGCAAAGACAGATGGAAATAGTCCTGGAGGGTATTGATTGACTGGTGTCTAGGCAGGCTATAAATTACCACTTCTCAGTGCAAAGAGGAGGGTGAGGAAACTGCAGAGCTGTCTGGGGCACAGTGCTTGGACTGTTAGGCACAGTCACCTCAATACCAGCTGTGCTTAAGGCGTGGGGAAAGCCGGGCTTTGCTCTCTCTCCAGTGCTCGTCTTGACTTTGAGAAGACAAATTATCTCTTTAAACACGAATGGTTCTTGTAGCAGAACCAAAGCAACTTGTATTAAGTTGAAAGACTTCATGCTTTAAAGTGTTGTCTAGGCTCTTAAAACCCTGCTCCAGACTGTAAATGATTATAATTATGTAAGATGACAAAAAACCCAAGACATAATAGTGTACAGATGTGGGATATATAAAAGGGAAGTATTTAACATAAGCTTACTGGAGCTGAAAGTACCAGGGATGATTGATTGTTCAGACACAAGTCAGGGAAGTGGTCTAAAAATTATTAACCATAATTGCAATTTGTCTATTAACTGTTTCACCTAACATTATGATATATTTAGAAATAATCCTGCCATCCAGTAATGCACCGTTTGCTGCCTGTGGCAAACAGCAGAGCTGCGTGCCTGGCTCTGTTTGGAAGAAGGATGTTTATTGGGAAGGACATTACTTCTTCCATTTCAAAAGAAATTAGTGTGGTTATACAGTTAAGTGCACCTCAGTGACTTCCACTGTTTTTACAGAATACTCTTTAATCCAAGAGATAGCAAAGAAAGTTTTATAGACAACTCCCCTCAGTTAGTTATTAAAGGTTTCTGTTGCTGCTTGTGCAAGGGTCGAAGAGTTAAAAGTTTAAAAGGCAGAAAGTCTTCCTCTTGTTTTGACTAAATGGAGGGAAACGTGCTAAAGCTGTGCAGAATTTGATTGCCAAATACAAAGAGAAGATACACAGTGAGAAAAGATAGTAAAGGTTTAACCCAGCTGATGTAAGAAACAAACTCCAAGGATGCCCATGTTTCCTTCTTTTATCGCATTGTTAATCTTTAATCAGAAAAACAGTTCAGAGAACAGCTCTTTGTGCACAGCTGAACAGACACCAAAACTGGGAAGTTAATAGGATCACAGAGAATGGCACTATTAAATCATTCTCCTAATGAATCTATGAGTGAGATGGACAACCCAAAGGAGTTCAAATTCTGCTTCCACGTGGAAATGCAGCAAGCACTCATTAAACCTTGCAAAATCAGCAGTAAGGAGGTGGTTGGTGGGTTCAGAAGAGCAGTGGGTTCCTGTCCACTCCAGCTCAGATAACAAACCATTGTGGGCCCGAACTTTCCGAGCAGTCCGAATCAAGCATCTTAATTCAAAAATCTAAAGAAATCAAGAAAATTTAAGGGCATATTTAAAGACACATATATTAGTTTCACTTCACTGAACTGCAGGTGATTTAGTCCTGGATACTTCTCAGCAGACATACCTTAAATCTCCGTCTTCTGCACTACCACAATGTTGAATCATCACTTAAAGACCACAGCCAGACAGCCCCATGCCTCTCCATCAGGAACTGGTAACAGAAATATGGTTTAGCAGGCTTAGCTTTACATCTTTTCTGCTCCTGTAAGAAACAAAGTCAGCCTTATAGCCCTCACGATCTTTTTAAACAGCAAGATGAGGCAGCGCCTGGAAAGCAAATGAGAACAGCTAAGTGACAGTTTTGTGATTCATGGTTATTGCTCTGTTCAGAGCTGCCTTTACAAACTTAAAGTCTCCTGATCTATCATTCATACACTTCTTTGGTTTAAGATCTCCTAGGCAGAGCATTTATGCTTCACCCAAAATAACAAGGTACTGCCCTAGTCCTATTGCAGAGCAAAAACCTGAACTCTACAAGGTTAACAAGTGTGTGGGCTTTTTTGTTTTGTTTGAAGAGTGCAAGCTGGTTGTTATTAATTTGTACATACTAGTTTAAACTCATATATAAGAAGCTCCTCGTTACATAAACAGAATTCATATGCATATGTATCATCCTGAATCAGTAAATTTGGAGACAGTTACCAATGGTCAGTCAGCAGACACATGTACAGCAGAGTTAGAATTCTGTCTTCTAATAAAAGCATAAGAAAAAAGTATGATCTGCAGCGTCCACTTGAACCCTTGATCTCTTTACTGAATGTTGTTTGTAGCAATAACCATAATTGTGGCACTTGTCTCACAGGAACCATTACACTGACCAAACAAAAGTGTTTTTTGAAAAAATCCACCAATGATGCCTTATTCCTATTAGAATGGTGCTAAGCATAAGTGTACAGTGTCTAGGACTTCACCTGACCTGTTAACACTTACATAAGAATTTTCCAGTAAACACAGGATCTGATACAGGGATTATTGGTTTTTTTGCAATGTTGATTTTCCTCCAGCTGCCAGGTTCAAGAACCAAAAGGTATGTAGTGCTTGACATAGGCACGTTTGCCTTCTGAACTTTAGATGTAGCTTGGCTTTCATTTCTGCACAATCAGCTCTTCTATCCTGTTGTTTGGCTTCCAGTGTAATAAAATGCTTGAAATATTAATCAAAGCTGTTTTCCTGGGGAAAAAAAGTATAGAACAAAATCTCCTTTGAAACAGAAACCACAGTTCAGCCCAAGTTGCTGCTTCTGTATTGCTATTAAAGGAGAAAACATGTTACAGTAAGTGTTTTTCATTTCAAATAAGAACATACTAGTTGCATTACAGTAACCCAAAGAGAACGCAACGGGGACTATCTGTGGCACAGACATAAAAATAAGAAGAGGTAATGATCATGTCTAATTAGGTTTTAAATTCCTCTAGCCAGGAACTACCGACCAATCTAGGAGAATGCATAAGAACAGGGAGAAACTGTCATTATCACCTCCCAGCCACTTTCCATGGAGATGATAAAGGCTTAGGGATGTAAAGTTGTGTCTAAATCCAAATAGGAAATCCATGGCAGAGGAAGAAACAGAACACAAACCTTCAGAATCTGCACCCACACTTACTGTCAAAGCCATCCTTCTTTAAGTAAGCCAGCTCCTGAAGCACAAACAGAACTGTGACCAGGCTGCATGTGATGAGGAGTCACACAGGAGAGAAAAAAGGTACATGGAAGCACTTAAAGAAAGGAGGAAAATCACATTGCACAGGTAGAGCTGGGTAACCCTGAAATGACAACTGCCAACAGAGTGCTAGATGGAAAGCAAAGGATCACAGAGACCATGAACAGCATGGAAGAGAAAGGAGCAAGAGGTTGTCTCATCGTAGAAAAAAATAAACAAATTTAGATTATAAAAGGTGCTCCTGTGTCATTTCTTTAGGAGGACCTGTCTCTGTAAAAGGGCAAGTTAGCAGGACCTTAGTTATCCACAGGAAGCCAGCAGCTCTTGAAGAAAAGGTGCTTGGACCTGTGTGCAAGGATTTGTTGGTTACCCCCTCCCCAGGTAGGAGGCTGGGAGCCCTTGACAGCTGCAAACACACACCTGTGTGGTCAACAGATTTCACTCCAGCAAGGGTCACTGTTTTTATGTCCAAATTGAGTCTCAGAGCCACCTGAGCTTTATGTGACTGAGCAGAGCAAATGCTGCACAGGTGAAGGGAAACACAAACCTTATGCTGACTGTTCTCCACTCTGTTTAGTATGGTTTGTCCCCTTCTCTCCTGGCTGGGGTTTGATTGTTCATCCAGCCAAAAAAATTGCAGTAACCATGTAAAAATCATAATTATTTTTGGCTAGGGTAAAGTCAGCCAAAGTCTTGGTGGGCCCAAATTCTGTGTGACTGTTAGACCTTCTGCAGTACATGAGAAGAGCTCCCAAGCTGACAGGATCACACAGAGCTGGCCTCTGGTCAGGTACCAGTGGCTACAGAGCCCTTTACTCACATGTATACACTGATCCCTGATAGATGTTTTAGAAACAAAGGATAGTATTCCTCTGGGGAGGAGTCCCCAGATTCGAGTCACAGCTCAAGAAACAGCTCCAAAAGAGGTGGAGATTACATGAACCAATCCCATCTCCAGAGCTAATGAGCTGGTGCCAGGGAAGGATGATCAGCAAATAACAAGCTGCTCAGAGCCACTAACTGAGCACACACCATCAAAGGGGAGCCACCTGCTGCTCTGCCATCTCCACCTGAGATTCAGGTGTGAACTTGGAGTACAAACTAAGCACCTTGTGTTTCTGAGAAGGGTCACCAACATGACAGAAGGGAATTAAACCCTCAGTATCCTTCACAGACAATGTGTGGAGGTGTCAAGGTGCCTCCCTAACCAAGACTCCCGTTTTTATTCCTTACAAGACAAAATGGAAGAGAGACCTCCACCTCCCTGATGACTATAACAATGTCTCAGAGCCTGTAAAAGTGAGCTTAAAAATAAAGTAATAATAATTAAAAGAATAATAACTATTTTATCTGCCAGAGCAGAAGAATAACAAGCAAGAAACCAGTGTGCCCATGGTATAATGTCAGCATTGGCATGTACTGGGGCAGTTAGGACTTTCCCTAAAATACAGCTCAGGACTGAGCACTTGAGCTGATGCTAAACTAAGCATCAAAGGTTGCTGACTTTCTTCAGAGATCTTAAACATGCAACATTGCATGTTGCTGGCTGCCAAAATTTACTTCCATTTGTTTGACCCATGTCTGTGGTTAAGCTGAAAATGCTGGGCAGGCTAATGGAAGTGCAGTCTAACCATGATAAATCTGGCTATTCTTTCCCTCTTTTCCATTCCTCTGCCATCGGAACAAAGCACTTAACTTTGAACACAGGCAAAAAAACCTCACATCACTGTATGTAAGTGACCCACAAATATTTTATCTTACCATCTGCCCAGGACAAACACTGTATCATTTGGGTTTGGAAAGAAGGAGGTAAGGAGGAAAGCACTGTGCTCCCGGTTTGGTGCTACCTGTTCTGCCTGCTCCCAGAGGCTCAGTCTCACGGTTCACGCAGTGCACGAGGAGAGGCGTGTTCAACACGCGTGGCCAGACCTCCAGACCTCCTGCAGATGGGTCAGTGCCGAAGAACTGCCTGTAAGGAGAGGGGCTGTGAGGCAGAAATATCACAGAGGGCTGCGCGGGGTCTGGAATAAACACTTGGCTCAGTCGCAGGCTCTTTTGCAACTGCAGGCAATTTGCACGGTTCACGTTTTCTTCTGGAAGCTGAGAGAACAGTGCCTGCCCTGGTCTCTGTGAAATGTTTGCTTGCAAGGGCTGCCCTTGGAGCCAGGGCTCTGTGGCACCCAGTCCTGCAGCAATTGCAGTGTGCTCACTGCAAGAAATAACAATCTCCTCTGTTAGTAGAACAGCTCAGAGAATCTTTAAAAAAGCTACAATTTTATGACAAAATACCCAAGTGACAAACTCTTTGAAGGTGATAGTATGTAGGATAATTAGCAACGGGAGGGGAGTAGAGTTTCTGAGTATTATTATATGCCATTAACAACTTTCAGAGCTCATTGAGAGTGCTTTGTTGCACCTTGCTTTATAGTGATGAGTTAAGCTTTTTAATGACGCTTTTTCTGAGCATCTAAGAAACTTTATATTTATTGCATTGACTTACAGTAAGTCTATAGGTCTGAGTGCTCAAAAACTCTATTTTGAATAGGCTGAATAGTGTCCATCAAAGCAAACATCCTAAAAACCCTCCTTTCAAGGCACTTGTTGAACACTATCATCTCGAAATGTCAGATTCACATGCATTTAAATGATTTGACAGCTTCCAAGAAGGCACCTGATGAACATCACATTCAAGTGTCAAGAAACACAGAGAAAAATTGCAAAAAAAAAAAAGTTAAAGCTGAAGAAATTGTATCAGCTATTAGATGAGCATTATAATGCAGTTACTACTAAAAAAGAGTTCTCATTTAAATGGAAAATAAACTTTACACTCAAGCAGATTTTTTTAAGAGGCCTTACATTGCCCCAAACCACCTCCCATGTTTCTCACTAGTGAGCTGAATCCAGACAGCAGACACATACATGACACACCAGCACACAGGGGTATGGGGGGAACAGCTCAAGACCACTGTAACTGAGCCAGTAGAGGTGCTGCTTCTGGGGTTTTTTGTGGAAGACACTGGGTGTGATGAGAATTTACTATCTTCTGTTAAAACCTTTAATGCCTTCTGTTGGCTGTCTAAAATCTGAATCTCTAAATGAGAAGATTCTTGGAAAAAATCTTGGCCCTGATTTGCATATGCTCCAGTTATTTCATTGCACCAAATACTATGTGTGTTTTATAGAGGGGTTTGAGGCTTACTGTGTGTTTGTGACACGCTTTGAGATCCTCTGATGGGAGGCGTTACCTAAATACAAGTAATTTGATGCTGAAGTGTCTAGAATTCCCAGTGGACATCTGCACTTGAGCCCTGCTGCCATCACAAATAAAAAACATTTGGAATCCTTAATGTGATTTTTAATGGACATATGTTCATAACACGGTGCCACCAATTTGGCATATTTAGTGTCTTCTCAAGAGAAGCCCACAGTTTGTATAGCAAGATTGTGGGAGGTTAGGATTGCAGTGTGAGAAAATTTGCACAACACCTGCCTGACTGTAATTAAATTGGCAGAAATTAATGCTCTGGGTTTGGAGAATTTTTCCTGTTCTTAAAACCAAAGGACTGATCCTGCTGTATTGCACTGCTGAATTTAAACTTTTATTCTGACTTTTTTATTTGTGCTACAATATGATCGTTTTCTGATTCACTGTCTTCCTGACCACTGGGCATTGCTGATTTACTCTCAGTTGTTCTATTTCTGTGTACACTGACTTACTTGGCCAGCAGCACTCAGTATTTTTGCACTTCACTGAAAAGGGGTTCTGCTTAGTATTACTGCAGATAGGCTCCATTTTATTTTTAATTAAGTACTTAATGATATGTTTTAAAATGAAACCATTGGGCTGAAATATTTTTGATCAGCTGCACCAGCAACACATATGTGGACTCTGAAGACAAACACCAACACTGTGATTATTAAATTATTTTTGGATTTTACCTATGTTTACAGCAGAGCCCTATCTGGAACAGTCTTTAGCACCTCTTATCCCACTGGATTTTTGTTTTCCTTTTCAGGAATGTTTGGCCTTGCAGTGCATCAAGGACAGCCCCTCTTACCTCATTGTTTTCTTCCCTTATTTACAAAACATAATAAAAAGCTTTGCAGGAGAGATAGAGGATACAGTCCCTGTGGGGCGTTCCTGCAGTGGGAGGTTCAGCTCTGCAGTATTTCAGACTTGCAGGGCAGGAAGGTGAGCTGCAATCCTGATCCCTGCTGCTCTGCCAGCCCGGCATTTCAGGGCCTGTATACCTTGTATATAGGATGCTCACAGCAATTCTGTGGCTTTAAAGAACTCCCTGAAACTTAGCTGGGACTCCCAGATTTCCTGTTCTGCAAGCCACTGTTGACAATATTTTGCATTCATGGTGAAAGACCCATCAATATAAAAAAAAAAAAAGACAGGAAAATCAGCCTTTCTTTATGGGTACAATAGTCTAAAATGGAATAGGGGAAGCTAAAGAGGTGAAGACAGGTAGGCAGAAATAGAGGTAAGAGCTCAAAGTGTCTGAGGTCACACTCTAACCCTAAGAAATATAAAAGTACTGGCTGCCAGAACTGATAAAGATATGGACTCATGTCTCTGTATGTACACATGCATACAGTGCATTTCACACACACAACACAGTGTGCAGTCCCATTTCTGAGCAGTTTTGTGCCTTTTCTTTGAGTACTAATTTAAGGATGGGTTAATATTTTATGATCTCCTCCCCCCAGAGCTCCCAGTAAAATAAAACATAATATTTGAAAGAGAAGGTTAATTATTGAGACAGTCGCTGCTCTGTGTCTTCTGAGCTTGTAGCAACAGAAAACAATTGTTTAGTTTGCAAGAGCCTAAAGCAAGCTATAAGCAAAAACTTCCTCTCACACTGAAGGACCCAACATTTCAATTTATATTGGGATTTTTTGAGAATTGCATGGACAAAAGTAAGATCTCTAGGCCCTGGCTATGCAGTGGTTATTCAGACCTGTCAGTGCTCACTGTTGAACTTTATACCTGGATCAGGCAATGTTCCCAAGGTGAGTAAACACTCCTTGGACGAGCCTCCACTTCACAGCCAACTAGTGAGCATCTGCCTGCAAAATGTGCCATCTGCACTTTGCCTCCGTGAGTGACCTTCGTGTTCCTGGTTCCAGAAACTCTCTGTACTCAACCTTTCCCACACGCCGAGCACTTATGACGTTTTTGATTTCAAAGCCAAACTGGATCAAAGTTTGGTTAAACTGCTAAATTTTGTAACTGCTTCAAAACAGCAAACCCAGGGGCTAAGAACGTCCGCTTCCAGCATTCATTAATCGAGTCTGTTAAATGATTACCTTGTCAGGGCTGCTTTGTTGACAACTCTGCATGATGACAATGTCAGTGGCACTGTCCCAAGACACATCCAGTGGTGATGTAAAGGACAAGCCTCCCTCACCTCAACTAGTGGGATGGACACCAGCACAAAGGATATTTAAGGAAGGAGGATGCGTCCTTGGAAAGCAGCAATCGCAAGAGCGCTCCAAAGCAAGTGACACGGGCTCAGCTGAAAGGGACAGCATCTGACATCCCACTTCACCTTGCCTAGACAGTAAGTAGAATGGCCTCTATTTTTTCCACCTTGAAATTACCAGCGATCCAAATTCCCTATCTTGATTTTAAAGCACAATTATATAATCAAGTCCATTAGAAATTCTCCCTTTGTGTTACACGTTGTTATGAAGGCTTTGCGACACTGGTTAGAGCTGGTGCTAACACACCCGATATATTTGATTTTAGATTGTGATCAGTATTTCAAAGCCATCAACAAGATCCACTACAGCTTCAATAATGCCCCCACAGCTGAAAGCCGAGATGAACGTCATGCCCAAGGTTATCCAGGGGGATTTGGAGAGCCTGCCTACAGAAGCGAGGGATTTCATCGAAACTAATGCCAAGCTGTGCCAGCCTGAGAACATCCATATCTGCGATGGCTCGGAGGAAGAAAACAAAAAGATTCTGGACATCATGGTAGAACAAGGCATGGTCAAGAAGCTGAACAAGTATGAGAACTGGTGAGTAGCCTAAACTAAGTCAAGTATCACCTCAGAATTACAAAACGCATTTTCCGTCCTGTTTACTTTTAAAACTTCTTATAACTCTTCAGTATTTGCCTTCCATGAACATTTTGGCACTGCAGCTTACATAGGGGAAATAATTAGGGAAAGCAAATTTTTTCCTCCAAAAATTAACATAAAGCATATTATTTAGTTGGACTATCAACTGTACATTGTCTCTATTGATTAGTTACAGCAGGGAACTGAAATAATGTCATGAGAATTATGTAACTAATCATTAGCAATGGCTAAATATTATTTAGCAAATCTTCTTTTGAAGAATTCTACTATTTTAGTCAATTAGTTTATTCATCACATACTTTTTTGTGGCATTCAAATAGGTCTGTGGGTGTTCAAATATTATTCAGTACAGGCATTATTCATATCATGCTGATGAGCTTTGACTCTAATGTATTCAGCAAATACTTTTTCCAAATATTTCATCATTTCTCCCAACTAGCAGAACATGGAAGGAGAATATTAACAACAAGTACGTACTCAGGAATTACGTGCCGACCAGGAGATCTTCATGGAAGAAAGCTGCAAAGACTTTTTAATAACCAAGTGCAGGAATTTGGCAATCTGTTTGCAGACTATTTGGGAGAGAAAAGGGCAAGATTCACCAGATAAATTATTCATTGTTAATTATATGCTTAGCTGTAGTGATGATGGTTATGACAGCCCAAGTAGAACATTTTTATACTCATGGAAAATTTCGATGCACAGAGGTGAAAATGTAAAACAATCCTCTCTATTGTAAATAGATGGCAAAAATTCTTTAGAGGGGAAAAAGAATCCCCTGCAATAAACTCCTTGACTTTTTATGATCATGCTTATTCCTTCGTGATGCCTCTAACTTAAAGGACTATGCCAATCCACTAAACTGGATTCTGATCCCACTGGCACTTCCACCAACACTTAAAGTACTTTGCTTGGCATCCACTTAGCTCAAGTTATCATTTTGTGGTCCCCATACAAAATAACTTCACACTGATGAGAATGAGAATTAAACAAAATTAACTTTTCCCTGAAAGTTAGCAACAGAGAAGAAGGTTGACATAAGAAGCAAAGGAGGATAAACATGTAACCAGAATTTCCTAGACCATTAATTAGTTACTCCTACTGTAAAGTCTTACAACAATACATATGAGAGGATGTATCTGACTGATTTTTGAGGTTATCTGTTATACTGGCTCTGCCACTGCAGTTTTTTCCCTTACAAAGCTTTGTAGCCTTTTGTGCTAAACCCGTCCCATAGAAGGGTAAAAATTACTGTATCGCTAATTAAAGCCTAACTTCCTGGGTTTTGGTGAATTGCAGCTGGTTGGCTCTCACTGATCCAAGAGATGTGGCAAGAATTGAGAGCAAAACTGTCATCATCACTCAGGAACAGAGAGATACCACTCCGATGCCTAAAACTGGAACCAGCCAGCTGGGTCGCTGGATGTCTGAGGAGGATTTTGAGAAAGCCTTCAACACCAGGTTCCCAGGCTGCATGCAAGGTGGGCAAGAAACAGATGATTGACACAATTTCCAGGATTGCAGAGACACTTATGACTATTACTGGTTACTGTGACATTTAAAGAATGATTTTAGCTGAATATTTAGGTTTATATCCCCACAGTCACTGTACTGGTTTCATGCAGATCTTTACCATAGACCCAAATGCCTGGGCAAGGACAGCCCTCTGTCTATTTCCAGTATTCTTCTCCTCCTAAAGGGACAAAGTAAGGTATGAAAATTTGAGTGACTTTACTCAGGGAGTCACACAGCAATTAAGCAGCAAATAGGAAGTGAGATGAGAATGAGAGACCCCCCCATCCCCAGAAATACTTTCAGATTCAGCAATTTACACCAGGAAAGAACTTGGCCTCCACCCACCTTTACTCCCGGCTAGACAATCTGTCTGAACTGCTGCTTTCAGCATTTAAGATAAAAAGTCTTGCTACACAATTAGACAAACAGAAAGCTACAGCTCTTTAAACATCTTCAGAAGCACTCACAAGACAAACAGCTTTTAAAGGAGTGGGAAACAAGCTCCATGTTAATAAAGGTTATTTTGCAAGTTCCTTGTTTTGCTCTCTGCCACATCTTGCTCCTCCTTGTTTTGCAGGACGTACAATGTATGTCATCCCCTTCAGCATGGGGCCTATTGGGTCTCCTTTGTCCAAGATTGGGATCGAGCTGACAGATTCACCATACGTAGTGGCCAGCATGAGGATCATGACAAGGATGGGAACAGATGTTTTGAAAGCCCTGGGCAATGGGGAGTTTGTGAAATGCCTTCACTCAGTTGGGTGCCCTCTACCACTGAAAGGTAAGAGCCATTAAAAACTGTGACCCCTGGAAATCCCCAAGGGTGTGTTTTAGAGCTGACTGCGTGTCCTCAGCACATGGGAGACCCTCACCATACAAGATCAGGCTGGTTTGTGCAACAGCACTAGGTTCAAAACTCAATTAAAGGAATCAAAGCTCAATGAGGGTTTCATGGAAAGGAGATTATTATCCCTAGTACTTACCAGGGATTTCCTTTGAAGCATCTGGTATGGGTTGCTGTCAGAGGTCCGATGCTGATGAAACAACAGCGTGATCAAGCATGGAAATTGCTGCATTCATGAGCACAACATTCTGTTCTGCAGAACCATTAATCAACAACTGGCCATGCAACCCGGAGCTAACGCTGATTGCTCATCTCCCGGATCGCAGAGAGATCATTTCGTTTGGCAGCGGCTACGGAGGAAACTCCTTGCTGGGGAAAAAATGCTTTGCTCTCCGAATCGCCAGCAGACTCGCCAAAGAGGAGGGTTGGCTCGCCGAGCACATGCTGGTAAGAGCTATTAAATCATGGATGTTTGAGCAGCCGTTAAACCCCAAATTAGCTCCACACAAACAGCACATCTCGCTATCAATGAAATTAGTCTCATATGGATAGGCCTGTAACGTTAGATATGAGTCTATCACGTACCAGGCTTATGAGGAATCGAAAGCTGCTTGCAAGGCCAAGTACTAAACATTTTAAAATAGTACCTGTAATATCATAAACCAAGATTTGGAACTTCTGACAGTGGCTTTTTGTGGGCAGACCCATGTGCTTGAGCTGAGCCTAAACATCATCACTGGGCATTCACATTACAAGTCTAATAGTGAAAGATTTATGCAAGTTTTCAAAATTGTCTTTCATATAAAGAAATCTATGCACTCAGAAACCTGCAAATATCCCATTTTCTAAACAAATTCTGCCATGTACCTTTCCTGCCTTTACTTAATGCTGTCATTTAAACATCTACCATAAAATAGCACTGAAAGAAAAGAATTTAAAAATGTGTAAGAGAACAGTCTCAGAAAAAAATATCTATGTTTTCTGAGAAGAGCAGAAGTATCCATGCACAGAGTGCTTTCTCTTCACTCCAGTTGTACAGACAAAAGAATATTGCCTGGTTTTCATCTGCCTCAGCAGAGAAACGGCTATTTGTAATCTGTGCATCTTTAATCAGCAAAATAAAGATAAATATTTGAAGTGTATACATGCCTAACATTTTTTAAAAAATATAAGAACTCCTTACAGATAGTCTAATGGCAAGAAGAGAAGGCTCTTTGATTTAAAAAGAAGAGTTTGAGTTATTTGTCAACTATATTGTGTGGTACTTCTTCTGGAGGAACAAATTTGTGTAATTAAATATTTTATCATTACCACTTGCTGGGAGACAACTTTGAAAATGAAAAGCACAAGAAAAAAGACTGTGTTTAACAGTTGCATTAATTTTTCAACAGATCCTGGGAATTACCAATCCAGAAGGTAAAAAGAAGTATTTTGCTGCAGCATTCCCTAGTGCATGCGGAAAAACTAACTTGGCCATGATGAACCCAAGCCTGCCAGGGTGGAAAATTGAGTGTGTGGGTGATGATATTGCCTGGATGAAATTCGATGAACAAGGTATGGAAATTAACTTGGGATCTTTTACAGCCCGGTACAGGTTGCTTTCAGGTGCAGCAACACAGGCTGCAAAATTCTGGATAGAACTAAATCAGTATGATATGATTTACTTATATTTTGTCATTTAACTTCCAGGCAACTTAAGGGCAATCAATCCAGAAAATGGCTTTTTTGGTGTCGCCCCTGGAACCTCAGTCAAAACAAACCCCAATGCTATTAAAACCATATTCAAGAACACCATCTTTACCAACGTAGCAGAAACCAGTGATGGAGGTGTCTATTGGGAAGGCATTGATGAGCCACTGCCACCTGGAGTAACAGTGACTTCGTGGAAGAACAAGGATTGGACCCCAGACAATGGTAACCTGGCCCTTGCCCACGGTCTCTCTTGGCTTTCTCTGCTGAATTCAAGCTAAGCCTGGCATCATGACCTTTTTATTTACTGTATTCCGTGCAGGGGAACCTTGTGCTCATCCCAACTCGAGGTTCTGCTCTCCAGCAAGGCAGTGCCCCATCATGGACCCTGCATGGGAATCACCCGAAGGTGTGCCCATCGAAGGGATAATATTTGGAGGCCGCAGACCTGCTGGTAAGAGATGCAGCAGCCACATTTCAAAGGGTGAAGTGCTGACCACAGAAAGGTTGAAACACAACTGGACACAGACACAGCTTTTGCTTTCACAGCTGCAAAAGCAGGGAAATAACCACGTTAGTCTGACTTCTCCATGTGAGCCTTTGGCACAAACACTTCCAGCCACTGATATTTCAATGTCTGAATTGTTAGATGTTAATACAAAACAGGTAATAACAATGGAGAGAGATCAGGACCCACTAACCTGGGTAATAGATACATAGTAAATCGCTATACTGGTCCCAGCTTGCTTGTAGTTTAACTAGTTCAGATAGGAAATGGTTAGAGAAGTGAAGCCATTTTAGACAGTCTACAGAAAAGGAAGTAAAAGAAATTGTTCTGTTAAAGGTCACCTAAAGTTGAAAAGAAAGAATGCTAGGTCTGAGCCTAATATCATGACCACAGGCCCAGATCCTATTTTCACTAAAATCAGCTGGATGTTCTGATGTCTCAGATATCTCCTGCTGAGCAACTAAACAAGGATGTGTTCAGTAATCAGTAGCCAGTTTTGAAAACATTCATATAAACTTCTCTGCCGTAAGAGAGCAGGAAATGAACTGATTAAAAAAACCAGGAAAAATTAGACTACATTATCCAGTAACATACATTCAGCAGTATTGCAGGTAGCAAAACCTGTTATAAAAGTGTTTCTGGACCTCTAATTAATGATATGATTTTGTTATTTACAGGTGTGCCTCTCGTATATGAGGCTTTTAACTGGAAGCATGGAGTTTTTGTAGGAGCAGCTATGAGATCTGAAGCAACAGCAGCTGCTGAGCACAAAGGTAAATCAAAATTTAATCTGCCTACCTGTATTAAAAGCAGTCCCCTCTGGAGTGCTTGCTCTGTCCTCCCCTCCCCGCTCTTTCACATTTCAGTCTTGGCAGTTAATTCTGCAACCTGTGCATTTTCACAATAGAAAATATTTGTACTGGAATTAAAAGCCAAATTCTCTGTAAAAGTCAAATTAAGCAAAATAATCCCTTAGGTGGCAAGCATACAGAACAGAACACAGGCACAGGGTTGCCAGAAGCCTTGATAGAGAGTTCTTGTTACAGTCTGGGATAAATAAACTTACATTTTCTCTTCTGCTAGAGCTCAACATAAATACTTGAATGATGAAAGCCAGCTCGTGAGGATCTTCATTTAAGCTGCTTGACCTGAGATTTGACAAATTTAATTTCCACTGATTACAAAAATTAATTTCACTTGTACCCTTTTTTGTACATCAAGGATAATGCTTGTATTGTTTCTTAAAGCTCTCAGGTTCAGTGCAGAAGGGTGGTGAAGGGACTCTGGGAATTAAACCCTGGAAGGATCTGAATCTTTGTGCTTTAGAATAAATGTCCTATTTATTCCCTTTACGTTCTCCACTTGTGTTTCGAACAGGCAAAATCATTATGCACGATCCGTTTGCCATGAGGCCTTTCTTTGGCTACAACTTTGGCAAATACTTGGCCCACTGGCTGAGCATGGCACAGCGTCCAGCTGCAAAGCTACCAAGGATCTTTCATGTCAACTGGTTCCGGAAAGACAGCCAAGGGAAATTCCTGTGGCCTGGCTTCGGAGAGAATTCCCGCGTGCTGGAGTGGATGTTCAACAGAATTGAAGGGAAAGCGTCTGCCAAACCAACTGCCATAGGTTACATCCCTACTGACTCTGCCTTGAACTTGAAGGGTTTGGAAGATGTCAACTTGACCGAACTGTTTGATATCTCAAAAGAGTTCTGGGAAAAGGAGGTAGAAGAAATCAAACAATACTTTGAAGTGCAAGTTAATGCTGACCTTCCCTATGAAATAGAAAGGGAATTGCTTGCCCTAGAGATGAGGATAAAACAGCTGTAAGCTGATCAAAGCCACAATTATTTATCAATTCGCACATTCTAAGATGGGGCAAACACATTTTAGCAAATCACCACGAAGCATAACAGCACACTGATGGGCAGGGGGTTATAATGAAAGTAGGTCATAGCTTAGTTAGAATATAGGTACAGACATTCTAGAAGTAACTCCAGACCTAATGATTTATAACTGCGTCGGTTGTTGTGAATAGGTGAGCAGCTGTGGGAATGTACGTGCACAGGGTCTTCAAACCCCTGATCTGTCACTTACATGCACATAGAGCCATGATGTGTGTAAATTATTTGCCTAGTTCTGCATATACAATCCAAACCAATGCAGCCTTCAAGTTGTAGCACATTGTTTCCATCACACAAGCCTCAGGAGTCTCAGACTCCACAGGAAAGAAAAGAGAAAATTAGATGCTGTATATATGTATTGCCTAAACATATTTCATGGCTTAAATATTTTTTAGAAAAATGAAGTTGTAACTTCTATCAGAGTGAAAGATGACTTTATATTACTAATGCATATTTAAGATATTGCTGTTATATATTACTCATGTTCCTGTGATTTCCAGATGTTTTGAATGGCTTGTTCTTAAACTATAAAATAAATGTTTATACAAAACATGATCTCATTTCCAGTATTCTTGCTGTTTATAAACTATATGCATATAAATTGAACCTCCTGTCAATGCCACAGCACAGGGAGAAATTCACATGTGGAAGTTAGATGCTGACTAGAGTTGATCTGCTATTTCTAAGCCAACTAGTTTAAGCCACATACTGTCTTTGCAACTTTTATTTAAGCCAAAGGAATGATCCAGAAATGATGATACCAGCTGTGAGCAGTCATCCAGCTGGTGACGTACTCTCCATAACTGGGCATTGTTAGTTGCTTCAGGCTTTTATAGAATAAACTACCCTCCAGGAAAGCCCCGTAACAGGACCTTGCTCATTTGTTAAAGTCACAGGATTTGTCTCTGTTCCACGGTACCTTGGCTTTTGCAAGAGTAACTATTGCAGCTGTTGAAGCAAAGGCAGTTTGGGAAGAGTTTTCTGGATTTGTTGAGATGCCTAAAGCCTTAGAGCTCAATGAAAATCAGGGTAGGAACCTATGCTGGCTTCCTTGTAGATCCAAAACACTAAAACCGTCCCATGTTCTCCCAGTTACAGGTGCCATTTATGTGCTTCCCACATCCCTGGCAGGTATCCTGCTTTTTCACTTTGAATGCTTGATCTCAAAACACATGGCAAATATTTGCTTAGCAAAAAGAAAATCACTTACATTGTGTAATAAGCCTTTTTACAGACCCCACTTCCCTGCAAAGCAAACAGTACCAGGGCTGGTCAACAGATGCCCTTCGAAGTTTGCTAGGAGAGGTCACATAGTCTGAAAAGGCTCTAAGTACCTCCTGACTCCAGGTTTAAGACTTAACACAAACATTGTCAATTCTGAAGTGAATAATTCAGTGCAAGTCAATAGGTAGGACAGACAAAGAACACACAGCTGTGACAAAAGTGGAGGAGATGATCAGCAGCCTCTGAGGAGATGATCATCAGTTGCTGGTCTAAAACCACATCTGCATATGTGAAGGCCTCTTATAGGGTCATCTTTAACAGGTGTACTCTTGAATGGGCTCCAAATTAAAAGAAAATTAAGATGGAAGGCAGTAAATAAGTCAGAGGAAATGAGCCAAGAGAGATCAGAGAGGTCCTCAGATTCAAGGACTGCTATCAAGTGTATAAAATAGAATTGTTAATAAAATAATTCTGCAAATAGTTGATGAAAAGCTTGGGCCATTCCCAAACTGATATGACAGTATTGGACTGGTATTTGCATAAGTCTAAGGAAGAACAAGGAGATGTAAGAAAACTGTCATGCTAATACCAGAGAATTCTGGTCAGTCACAGTCTCAGAGTTTCCTACGGGCCTCAGGAAAGGATCCTGAGCAGCGCAGATGTGTTCCAAGCACAGTTTGAAATGCTGCCCAGGAGATGTGCAGAAGCTCGGGGCTTTCCAGAGCTCTCTGAGCAGCTCCAGGGTGCTGTTCTGCCTTCTCCAACACAACCAGGCTCTAGCGACTGTTCCAAGGGAACGACTTGTACTTCCTGCCAGAGGAATCTGTGCCAGAGGCCCAAGCCCAGCAGGCATATGGACATGGGAAAATCAAGTGACACTTGTCCCATAAAATGCTGCTCCATGAGGAGACAGGAACCATCACTGTGATCTTACAGAACACGCCCAGCTAGAAAAATCGATTTTATAAGGTGCTAACTGTCTTGAGAACATCAGGCCCAGCCCAAAACCATTGGATTTCATATTCTGGCTAAACCATTGCTTTTTGCTCCTCACCCCAAGAGATTGGGAGACGTTCCTTGACCACCCCCACCCCTGGGTTTTCCTCTGGGTATTCTTTCCATGTAGCATAACACAATTCATGGACAGTGCCTATCGCAAGCACTTCTGGCAAAAATATTTAGACCATTTGTAGTTCTCCCACTCTGCACATTTTAACCACATGCACCTTTTCAAACATTGCTCAGAGACTGATGGGGACGCAAATCATTCCAGAAACCAGGAAATGGGGGAAAAAAACCTGCTGTATTGTTAAAAATGAGAACAAGAAAATGACTTTTTGCGTGAGTCATTCAACAGCTCCTTTGTATGTAAATATATCCTCAACTCATCAGCATCTATGGGGAGTACAATTTACATTTTGAATGATCAAAATGTTTAGTATTGGCAGAGAAAATGTTTAAAAAGAGAGAAGGCGGTGGTTTAAAATTTAGAAACTTAGTCAACCGTGCCAGATTATGATCTCAACTTCTCTCCCTCCAACAAATACTATGCTCCATAAAAACAAAATGCTTTTAAATTGAAATTTGGAAGTCCCCCTGATTTTCAAAAGAAAAAGGGGAAGGCAACAAATGCAATAAATTTCAACAAATTAGTAGAGAAATATAAAACTTGGCCTGTTAAATGTGGTTCAGAGAAGGGAAGCACAGGCAAGACTAACACATGAAGTGCACGGAGCCATAACATTTGCAACAGCTGTGTTATGAAATGCACTTGGTATTCTGGGAAGCGAGAAACAAAATACTTTGTTAAAACACTTGTGGATGTACCAGTGGGTGAAGAGAGACAAAGTTAAGATCACAATTCAATTGTTAATGCTGTTGAGGATACAGTCTCTGGTACCTTGTTTATGCCATGATTCACTGAACAAGACAACACTGTGATGGATGCACCACATCCAGGGAAGGCTGTGCTCAACTCCCTTAGATTCAGCACAGTCCCTTGGGCAAAAAAATCTGTCCTCAGTGCTAAGTACTCCCATTAGCACAGATAAATCCACAGAGCTCAGACCTAGACCTTGGTCCTACCCTTGCAAAGGCTGAGAAGCCTTCAAGCCTGATGCCAACCTTTGGACTCATTTCTCATGTTTCAAGATCAAGTTTTGACTGTGTTTTGTCTTGTTCCTTCAAATCCCTTTCTCAGATGTCAGTCTCAGCAGTAATTAGCTTGAGTATATAAGATATCCACACACCTGTATTCTGTCAACATGATGAAGGTTAAACCAAATAAATAAATAAAACCGAAAAGCAACATCCAGCTTGTTGTTGGAGGAGAATGAGACCCAGCTTCAAACCTCTCACAATTCTGTCATGATAGGGCTATTTTCTGGAAAGGAAGTAAAATTCAGAGAAATGGCATTTGTGCTCTGGGAAATGCTGTTTTCCAAAAACCTTGGCTGCCATAGTAACATGATTTATTCCATACTTGCAGCAGTATAGTCACTCAGCTCCCTAACTGAAAGACAATTATTGTAACTAGAGATGTGCCTGGCTGAAGATTATGGAAATGCTGCCTATGGATGGCAAAGCAGAGTGTTCCAAATTCCAAATTAGTAACCATTAGTGTTGATCATGGAGGACATTTCTGGCAGTGGTTTAACCTCAGCAATACAAAAGGGCACGTGGGTCAAATGGGTGTTGGCAAACACCCCTCACCAAGATTCCAAATCACGTCCTGCCCCATCTGTGAGTCCATATGCGAAACAACAAGGTGGGGAAAAATGAGAAAGAAAAAAACCAAATTGCTATTGTGCACCTTCACTGCATTCTGCAGCCACCACAGACGTAACTTTGGCTGCAGAACTTCACCAGGGAAGGATTTTGTGAGCAAATTCCAGAAATATGCAATTACTGTGAAAAATTCAGGCTGTGTCTGATTCTTGCAAAACCAATCTTGTTGTGGTGTCTTTGCTGTCAGAGGCCACACAAAGACCTCTGTGCTGCCCCTACCCAGCGTGAAGAACTTTGTGCTGCCCTCGCTGCCACCAGTGACGTTGGTCACCTTGGAATTAGTTTTGGTCCTCCTCACACTGATGCCATTGGACTTGCCATGGATTTTCTCCAGCATAAGCTTGGCCAGACGTAGGTTCTGAGATGATGTGCCTTCAGCTTTCCCTGAAGTCCGTAAGTTTCTAGCAGAACTTTTTCTAATACATGTCCCAGAAAGGTTCTTTGTGTCTTCTCCAGTGTCAGACACTGGTCATTGGAAAAGAGAAAAACATCTGTTTTAATCCTCCCAAAGGAACATATCAAAGTTTTTGTGCTGTTTTTGCACAGACTCAAGGCCTTTTATTCAGCTAAAAAAATCCCTTTGTAAACTGCTGTGTTTTTTTGGGTTGTTGCTCTTTTTTTGGAACCAAGCAACTAATTTTTCTTCTATTTCTTGTAAAGCATCACAACGCCATTTCCCAGGTTGAGATGGCCAAGGAACGGTCCTTCCCAGAAATTTGATCCTGATAAACAGCTGTTCTCCAGAACAAAGTAAGCTCATCCTCCACAGAAAATAGCTTCTAGGCTCACAGAAAATAGATCTTATCCTTGTGTTGTATAGATTTGAGGGTTTTAAACCAAACTAACGGTCTGAACTCTTCCTCCTTCCCATCTCATCAGTGAAATCCTAGGAAGGGCCTGTCACCATGGAGGAGGCTGGCACAGCAACGGCGTGTGCCTACAAATGCCATCTCAGCCATGAATGTGAAGAGCACAACAAACCCTCCTTTTACCCTCCAGAAACCATCACTGTATTTGTCTTCCTGAACAGATGAGAAACTTCCCATGGTGTTCTGGAGCTCCAGATCCTGAGAGCAGCTATGAATAGCAGCTTTAAATTTAACCAAGGTTGGAAAGAGAGTGAAACCTAAAGCTACAAGATGATGCCAGTTCAGCTGGCTGGGGAGCCAACAGAGCCTGGCTTGCAAGGGGCATGGAGATAAATTCCCACCCACAGGGTGAACAACATCACCATCAGTATCCAGTAACACTGCAGAAGTGGAGTGACTTTGCATGACCTGGCACCGCTGAGTGATACAACTCCCCCAGGGGTCTTTCCTGCTGGCAGAAACCAGAAAGGTGCTGAGATCCAAGCAAAGATTCTGGAGGAGATAATGCACTGACCTTCACCAAGCAGTCTGACTCCATTGTTACTTTTCCTCAAGCTCACACCAGGATGCCCAGGCTAAGGTAAGTGTTCCTGAGCTTTTGTCCCCCTCAGTCACTGGATTGCCTTGATGCTAAATGGCAACTCCCCAAAGAGCCATGGCTGTGACAGTGGAGCTGGATGGCAGAGCTCCCACTGCCTTTGCTGGTAACAAGAAGAATCTGTGGGGTTTTTGATGGGGTTTGTTTTTGTACTTTTGGTCTGGTTTTGCCTTTCAAAGGGACAATACCAACAGTTATTTGAAGCTCCAGAGGTAGCCCGTAGGAAAAAGAAATCCACCCAACTATAAATTAACTAGGATAGTGGTTGGGAGAGGGAGGCTGTTTGAGAGCTGTAGGTTGACTCTGGTCTTAGAATACAAAAGCAATAGCCTTCTGACACTAGTAAGTAGAAGCAGGCCTTGGATTCTGAGGACTTTTCTTGGTCTTTATAGAATTAAGACAGAAATCTGGCTCTGTTTCATCATAGTTATCTACACTCCAGCACCCTTCCACCCTTGAAGGAGATTAGTAGTGATAATGCATCTGCTACCTGCCCCAGCAATAACAGATCTATGTGGAGAAGATTACAAGAAATTGTTTGGACTTCTGCCCAGTCCTAGAAGTCCCACCAACCATTTCCAAAAGTCCCATCAGTTTTTATGGCTTGTCTCTCAAGAAGGCTGCTGAAACCTACATGAAGGAGAGACTTTAAAAAGATTTTTGCAGACATTTATTTCTGGCCAAATTATGATTGCTTGGAGGAAAAAGAAGCCACCATACAAATCTTGTTAGAGACTTCAGCAGGAACTCACAAACCCATGCAGAACTGAGATAAGCTAAAAAAAGCAATAGCATCCAGGAAGGGAAGACAGACCAGCCAGCCAAATGCAACTCTAATTCCAACCCGTGACAGACCCCTGGGGCAGCTCCAAAGCCACTTAGCACAAGCGTGGAGCTGGGCCAGGAGGAGTCGCTGGCACCAGAAGAGCAGCTCTAGCAAGTCCAGACTTCAACTGGGTGATTTGCTGAGCGGGACAGACTCACACAGGCTTGGTACCACAAACACACCGCTCCCCACCCCCAAAAAATTCCAAGTCAGGCATCTCCAGGGCCACGGTGACCCCCGAGCTCCCACACTGCGGAGCATGGAGTGTGTGTGCACGAGGGGAGCCGAGTCACAGCACATCTGTTAGCGGCACAGAAACACGCTGGCAGCGCTCGGGGTGGCTTGGCAGGGGAACCTGGATCAGCCGCCTGCAGTCCAAGGGCTGAAGGGCAGTCTCCCTCCCGAGACGCCTGAGGCTTCAAGGAACCGTGTCCTGGAGCGGGATCGGTGCCTCGGCAGCGCTCAGCCCTCACCGTGCCCACTTTGTGCCACACAGGAGGTGAATCCCCCAGGGGGGATGAAAACACACACTCAGCTCTCGAGAGGCTAAAGGCTAATCCCTGTCCCTCCAGTGGACTTCTCCAGCACAGGTGGAGTGCAGGGCACACCAGCACAGGATTACCAGGCACTGGGACTATTTACTCCAGCAAGGACTGGAAAGTGCTCTATTTTCAGGGATACAGTGCATAGAGTTGCCAGGAAGGTGACTGTACTGATTAGTCTCGTGCAGGGCTGTGGGACTCCTGACAACTGTCTGGCCTGGGGGTCCCCAGGCAGCACCGCTCAGTGCTGCACGAGGAAGGTAAAGGAGGGGGACCAGATGGTTGCTAGCAATGACAGCTAGAAAACTCCCTGCAGGCTGTGTCAAACTGGTGCTGTATCTCCAAACAAGCAGCTCTCACATACAGCTACACCCTTAGACAGTAGAAGGTGGAAGCTTCTGTTCCAGTTTCTGGAGAGCAGCTCCCAGTCTCCCCATCCAGGTGAATGCTGGGTGCTGTCCCTGCTGCAGACAGAGCAGAAAGGCCAGGGAGGGCATCTGTTCCCAAGACATTTATAAGGGTACTGGGTTTTTTGAACTATGAATTTGAACAGAAACCATGTTGCACCCTAAATGTCACTGGTAGACAGAAGGAAAGTCATGAATCTTCAGCAATCTTTCCAACATCTTGCTTTTAAAGCATAAAATGAATATACATTGGAAGAAACACTACAGCTGTGACTGCCTTGGTGAAGCCATTAACAACTGCAGTGTAACATGTCCAAGTGCAGTCAGCCCTGTCTGGGGGCTGCCAGGTCTTTCTCCCATCCTTCTTCTTCCCCTGTTGCTCTGCTTATTGTTTGCTTCATTGTTAATCCCACCTAATTTAAAAATAGGAAATTGATTTCTTATGTATCCATTACAAACCAAATCATTTCTTTATTACAGCAAGGATCATATTTCATAAGCAAGTCATGGAAAATTAAAACCATGCCTGTTGCTTTGATGAAATAATGGAGAAAAGCGCTGGAGGGGAAGGCACAGACAGCTGGGGGCTGTCATGCAACCAGTGGTGCAGGTTAACTCTTTGCTGGCACTCAGGGCTCCCACTGCTGCCAGTTCTCCTCCCCCAGACTCTGGTTATAGTGCTAAGCACTCCCTTATCATTAAACCTCAAAGCACCTAAGCAAAGGAATGCAACCCCTCTGCACAAAGCAGGCCAATGATTTTGGTGGCTGGAGGTTGTGTTGTTAACAAAAGGTTTGTAGCCTGCCTGTGTGCAGAACTGGATACCTCCTGATGTTGACACCACTGAAATTTGGGGCCTGCTGCTGTGGCACAGTAAACATGACCCAGGGACACACAGTACGAGCCACACGTTAGCCCAGGAGTCCTTGTAGCATAAATATTTCCAGATCTTGGGCATATTAGACCACTGTGCTTTGTGGATTTAAACTGAAAGGGAACCACATTTGCCTGGAGAAATACTCAGCATACATTGCACGCAGGTTACTGTCAGTGCAGCAGGCACCAGATCAACAACTAGTTAGCAGCGTGCTGTGACTTGAGGTAGATTATAAATTAAAACAAAATCCACTGTGTACATTGCTGAGGATTTATGGGCTGCTCTATGAACCTCCCTGTGGAGCAGACAGGACATGGGTCCTCTGAAAAGTAATCCAGATAAGTACTACAGCTTGAGGACATTGCAACATCCAACCCAAAGTTCATTGGCTACTTCATTAACATGTTGATCTCTAGGAATTACAGCCAAAAACACCCTCTGCAATTTCCCCATCAAAGCAAAACCAATGGTGAGCTATTATTGCACAACTCTTTTTATAATGTATCATTTATAGAGGTATCCATATAAAAATGCCATTTCTGAGGACAAAGAATAAGCAAAGCTGTTGCAACAGACCACAACGAGACAGATTCCACGAGAGTGAAGGGTAGCAGAAGAGATTGTTTCAGAGCAGTAATTCACGTCTAGCCTGTTCATCCTTCTCAGCACACCCTTTTGAGCAAGAAGTGATTTGCTGTCATTTCTTTGGGTTAAGTGTCTCCCATTTTGAAAAAAAAGGCCCCATTTTACAACATCTTGCAAGTCTGTGTTACTCTCAAAGCCTGCCATAGAATCATTTAAGTAGGAAAAGACCTTTAAGATCATCGAGTCCCTGTGGCTCAGGGACTTGCTGATCTTCTTGGAAGTTAGGGACAGAGAGATTACCATACTAAAGTAATTCCTACACCAGGGAAGAGGATTGGAAAGAGCCACCTCACCTGATCCTGCCCCAGCTCTGGGAGGAGCCCAGCCAGCCAGCAGGTTCTCTGCAAAGAGCTTCCTAACAAGTGAGCCAAAGAAAGCCCTCTTAAAACTCTTTATGGTCCTTTTGTGCTGGTGATTCTCAGAATAGAAAAACAAGTTTTGCAACTCAGTGGAAGGGAAGGAAATGGGCTCCTTCCAGGAACATCTTGCAATGTCCTTCTAGACTGACCTCCAAAGGACTTGTCTGAAGCTGTGTCACTGGGACAGGCTGTGCCCCTTTCTGCTCGATTCTGTGTTGGCTGCTACTACGTTTTACCAACTTCTTTATGCAATAAATAGCCCAAGAAACATTTGTGTAAAGTACTGCAAGTTGCCTCCAAGCAGCTCCAAGATCAGCTAAAAGGGCCGGAGCTCTCAGCATCCATAGAATTCTCCTACATCAAAGGCATTTCAGTTCCCTGTTATGAAAGATGCTGTACATTGCTTTCTGACCTGCCATGCTGCTTCCTCACCCAGCTTTGCCAAGAACTCAGTCCTCTGTAGTTTCTACCGGCATTTTAATGATTACCAAATACATTATAAAATTATTTTCAAGACATTCGTTCTTTGGAAATTATCCCCCAGGAATTCTAACAAGTGTTTGTTTTGATGGGACGTTTGATAAGGTGGTCAGGAAAAAAAATTCAGAAATACAGAAACATTCATTTGCACTTGCACAGCAGAGCCAATTCAGCACCCTGATGTTTCAATGGAACCACTGGATGTTTTCATGAACTATGTTTGCCACCATGACAGCAACAATAACTCCCAGACAAAAGTCGAGACAAGACATAGTAATTAGGTCAAACCTTCAGGATAGAGCTGTCATCACAAACACAGATGTAAGTTACTCTTCCACTGCCCAAGCTCTGCAATGTGTACAATTCTCTGGGTTGTCTAAACACGATAAAGAACAGGGAAAAAAATGAGGGTCATTCTGCCTTTTGCTCTTCTTCACAATTACCCTGTGTTTAATTGATCTTGATTAATTATTTAAGGTAAATGGAGCTTTCCTGACCTAATGGCAACATGTAAACTGATTAACTTTACAAAGCCAGCAAAATGATCTGCACAGTGAGATCAGCTCTTGTAATCTATTATTTAGGCCAAGTTATTGTGTGTCACTGCCAGTGATGGGCTGCCAGACACAAGGCAGTGATGGTGAAGGTGTGATGTGGGTCTCCCTGGGTGAGGGTTAGACTCTCCCAGCCCCTTAGCACCGGTGGGGAGGGAGGAGGAAGAGGAGAAGCTTTCCTGTGCTATGGCAGCACACGGTGCATCCTGGGGCTGCATCCATATGGGCTTGGGGGAAGGAAAAGAAGATAACTACTTGCCAGGTGGGATGAGGTGGCAAGGAAAAGAAGGTGGGATCAGGGCTGGGAGCATGTGGGGAGCTCAAGGGACACAGCAGAGCAGTGACAAGCAACAAGGCACCTTTGAAGGCAGGTTTGAGCAGCCCAGTAGGACCTGCCTGCACAGCCCAACCCAGGAAGCAAATGCAAACTGGCCCCTTGTCTGGCTTGAGTTTGGCAGGCCCATCTGTAACATCAGCAGGGGTTACAGGGCAAAAAATGTTTACTTTGTGCAGATAATGCCTATCTTCTCTAGAAATCAAACCCAGATAAAAGCTTTCCAAGAGATCCTACTTGGATTTGCGTGTGAACGTTGCAATGGGAGCAGCAGTGCCCTATCCAGGCTGATAAGCAATCTGGAGAAATCAATTCCTTATATAACTTAGTTACTTATGCACATCAGAAGAAAGTGATTTGTTTAGAGATCTACAGTATCCCCCATCTCTTCTGGCCAATTGCTAAGGCAGGTACACAGATAAATGAGAAGAAAACACTCGTCACTGCTTTGGCTTCAGGGGAGAAGCAGATAAGGCTGATAAGGCAGTAAGTGAAATTCTCCTCCAGGCTCCCATACCTGGGCAGAGGCTGCTCAGCTACAGCAGAAATTCTGCTTTAGTTGGTTGAAACAGCAGCACCCCCAAGCACAAATAGGACCATAACCTTCCTTCTCCATCAAAATCTCGTTGTCCAGAACTTATGGTCAAAACAGGCAAGATGGAGCTCCTGGGAGAAAAAAGAGGCTCCCAGAGTACAGGGGTACACCTTGAGTAGAGGGTTTGGAGGTACAGGGACAGGCAGGAGACCCAGCAGAAGGTAGATCTGTAGGCACAATCCAAAGCCACCACCCCCAGGAAAGCAGCCTCCCCGGTATGAGGGGGCTGTTAGCTTACAAATCACAGATGTGAGGGAGGTGTGGGCACCAGAAGCCAGCTCACAGGCCAGCACCACCAGTGAGGTCCCCATCACTGCAGGGTGAAGGAGACAACACCCATGGAAACTCTCATGCTGCTGCCACCAGCCAGAAAGAAAAATACAGAAACATACATCAATACAGGAACATCCCCAGCCTGCAAAATGGACTAATCCCTGTCAGCTGTGCACAGAAACCCCAAATCCTTCAGTCAGTGCGAACTTAATGATTTGACCATGCCATCAAAGGCTTTGAAACCATCTCCCTCCTTTTTAAACAGAGATTCATGAAATCCCATAAACCATATTAAAAAAAAAAGAATAAAATTATATAGGCTTTTTGCCAAATTGCTGATATTTCAGGTTTAGGGTTTTTTTTTTCCCACCCCAGTTTCTTTTACAACCCTTCAGTTCCTTCCCTGTATTTATTTCTCCTCAGTTTTCTACCTCTGGGACTAGAGCAAGCCATCAAACCTGGATTAAACATGCCACAAAAGAATTCAAGCCTTGACATGGCCAAAATATTGGTTTCCAATGAAACAAAACAAAAGACTAGAGTGAAGTAACTATTTCAGCAGCTTGTGCAGCCATGTAAATAGATGTTGCCAAGGGAGACTAAAGGGAGATAAGATCCACCACCCCTCTGGAGCTCACAGAGGAAATGTTCAGATCCAAACCCCATTTCCCAGCAGCATTCACCACTCTGGCTTCAGCTGGAATGGTGGATAAGTCACATTTTAGAAGATAAATGTTTCAAAAAAGGACAGAAAAGTTCAGACTCCCCAGCTGGGCACCAGGAAGGCATTTCCTCTCAGGGCAGGTTTCATTTCCGAGCCGTAGGACATCTGCACTCTCCTATCCACAAGGAAGGGGCCGAGCAGACTTCAGGACTAACCCAGGCCAGCACTGTTTGTTTTTATGGAAAAATATGTATTTCTTTGGAAAAACGCGTGTCTTGGTGGCAACCCCCAGACCTACCAGGCTGCCTCACTCCAACTCCTCCAAAGCTGGAACCCAGCCAGAGTGGGCTGGCAAGGCTGGAAGAGCAGAGCCCCCACAGTCTGTAGTGCCAAGGATGTGCCAGGGGGCCGTGGGCTGCACCTGGGGAGGTTCAAGGTGAACACCAGGAAAGTTTCTCCTGGAGGGTTGGTGCAATGCAGTGAGGCCTCCTGAGAGACCAGGGAGGCTCCATCCTTGGAGATTTCCAGACCGCGACAAAGCTGACCCAACACAGCCCTGGCAACAGCTCAGACACCAGACCAGAGCCCTCCTGAGGCCCCTCTCCCCCAGCACTTCCATGGACAGCAATCAGTGCAAAAGGAGGTGAACACAAGACTGACCGCAAAACCACAACCAGCAGTTACAGAAAAGAGGCAGTTCTAAAATAAGTGAATTTATCCTTTGTGTCAATCAACACTGAACCTGATAAAGCCTAACTACGTATTTATTTTAATTAAGAGCAGGGGCCACTTGGCAGCTCCCCCACCGGCCCCTCCATCCCAGGGACACCCACAGCAGGCAAAAACACTCAGGAATGCAGCTCCAGCCGTGTTTGTTGTCCAACGTGCTGGATTCCTGCCCACAGACGGCTGTCCAGGCTGTACTTTGGTCCAGGAACATTTCACCTGCACGGACCCAGCGCTGCAACCACCAGGGTAAACACTGTCATCTCAGAGGGCAACACACACCCCATTTGTTAAGTAAACTGATGGACACATCGACTTTATTTGTATTCAGGGTGTTGTTTTTTTTTCCAAATTAGCTGTGCAGTTTTGCGGAATTCAAAAGGATTGGGCTGGCCTGGGAGGCTTTGCTGTGTGAGGAAGGGGCTGGCAGAGCAATTGTGGGGAGGCTGGAGGTGCAAAGCAGTGCAGCAGCACACCAGGCTCATGGGCTTCCACTCCCCCCAAAGAAAAACCAATTGATTTTAGTGGTGGTCTGGGTTTAAAGGGGGCTGGGGAGATGGGAAGAGGCAGGGCTGGCTCAGGTTGTGGTTGGCAGGGACAGGCAGCCCAGCTGAAAGCCTGGGCTGGTTCTTGAAAAGAACCAACCCTGCAGAGCCTGCCAGCATGCATTAGTCTGTGCACTGAAGATGCATTGGGAAACACTTCCTAACCCACCACATCCTTCCCAGAGCTGTTGTCTGTGAGTGGTACAAACCTCAGAGAGAGCAGTCCCAAAGGAGACCTGACCCAAATACCTGCTCACACTTCCAAGGGTGTGTTTGGTGGTGCACAAGAGCGTGCAGGATTCCAGGAAGGCTGCAAAGAGACATGTGCTTCCAGCAGAGACCAAAACACCTCTCACTCCAGGCCAGCAGTGCAGGGCTGGGATCAAGACAGACAGGTAAAGGTCCCAGCTCCCTTGCTGACTGATGCCCATCTCCCAGTTACTGCAGACTGCACTGCCTCTATGACACATTCTCTGCCCAAGCCAGCTCTCCAGTGCCAAGGAAATCAGTCCTTGAGATCCAGGCTGCTCTCTCCCCCAGTTTCCCTTTAACCCCACCTGTGGGTGGGTGTGACACAGACCCCATCCCACAGGAAGCAGCACAAAGTCCCTTCACAGGAGGCTGGGTGGGTACCCAGCTGGGACAGATTGCTGTGAGGCCAGAGGGCAGGCTGCCTTGAGTCACTTGATTGCAGCTCTGCATGACAGAAAGCAGGATTTGGGGGTTCTGTAACTGGCTGGTTTGTTTGTTTTAAAGGTACATCTTGTTTCAGAGAGTGTTTCAGGTAACCACTGAGGGGAAGTTCAACATAGTGCAAGAAGTCTCCTGATGAACACAGAGGTGTGCATCAGTTTAGGAGGGACCATGCTGCTGGGGCTTCAGTTGTCCCCTCTAAGCTGAACTGCAGTCCCAGACCACAAACATGCTTTTAGCACAGACTGCATTAGCCTAACCCTCCTTCACAGGAGGCTGAACTCCCCCAGACCACATGCTGAGGACCAACGGGCTGGTTTCTGTGGCTCAGCTGACACAACCACTAAGCTGCAGTGCTTTGTCCATGCATTGGAGCCCTTCTGGAATCAATGTTTAACCCCAGTAACCTCAAACGATCCAGCAGAGAGGTGCCTCACATCTGGATTGCTGCCAAAGAGTTTAATGCAAGCCTGAACAAACTTCACCTCCAAGGTGAAGCTGCCACCATCTGCACTCATTCCAGCCAGGGATCTCCTCCCACCCAGGCACCTTCCCAAGATAAAGCTTCTGTCTCAGCTAGTACCAATAGATGCAGTTCAGCACATATTGTCTGGTTGTTTATATAATATGGTGCTTATCTCTTACTATACAAACAAAGAGAGCAGGGCAAAATAACACGTCTCTCTACTCCCCTCCTATCTTAAAAGGACAAAGTAACTAGAAGTTTCTGTGCGCTAAAAAAAAATAAATAAAAAAGTCAAGATACTCTGAACTGACACATTGTAAAAACAGGTCTACAGGTCAGCGTGCCATTGGAGGAATGCGGTGTGTTGGAGTACTAATTCCCTTTGCAAAACTACTCTTATAACCACCCGCATTTGCCTCAATACAGCAGTGAAGTAATGGCTGTGATATTGAAGGATAAGGGGACTCTGCTGCCCACTCAGGGCTGCACCAGGTTCTGGAGGTCACTGAGCCAGACACACTCCTGGCCCAGTCCCAGCGGCCAATGCTACCCTGTCAGCAGCACGGGGGCATTTCCACAGCTCATCTATATATTTAACAAGAAGCCCTCCTTGGTCCTGCAGACAACTTTCCCAGTGGAGCTGCGAGCTGGTTTGCACAGGAAGCTTTTCCAGCAGAAATATCCAGAGGGAAGTAGCTTTGCTGCCCCTTCAGCAAACTGAAGCAGATAGGAACCACTCTCACTCTGCATCCCAGGGCACTGGCTGGGGGCTGTCCAACCCCCAAATCCCCCAGTCAAGCACAGGATGATCCACAGCCAAAGGGTGGTACTCTGTGCATGCACGGGAGAAGAGCATCCAGAGGGCAAGGCAGGAAGAAATCAGAGGAAAGAATCAGGTGGGCAAGACTTCAGCCCTGCTGCTCATCATCCCCACCATGCTGCAACCCAGAGCCTCCCATCCCCAGACAAAGCCAGCCCCCACCCTGCCCACCCTCATTTGCCATAACTCCACCTGCCTGGCCCTTCCCCTCCTCCTCCGAGCTGCCAGGGAGGTGGGGAAGCAGTTGGTTATCCTGACAGTAACGGGGATGGAGAGGAACAGGGACGTCTCCTTCACCTGGAAATTCAGTGTGTTAGAAAAGGAGGGCAGTCAAAGGGTACAAACAGCCACAGGCCATGTTGCCAAGCTCTCCCAAATCCTGCTTGGATAACTTCAACCATCCTTATTCTTACCCAGGCTGGCCGTGGGTGTCCCCATACTTGCCCCCCATCCTCCTCTCATCCCTTGCTGCGGGCAATCAGGCTGAGCTATCCCGTGCGGAGCCGAGCCCCTTTCCCTCGGACAGCCCTGCCAAGAGGCTCCTTCGCTCGCCATCTCGTGGTGGCAGCAGGCAGCCTGCCACGTCCCGCATCCCGCATCCCACCTGACCGTGTTCCCACACTTCATCTCCCCGCATCCCCCCCATTCCCTGCAAAGGCCCGGAGTGCGCTGGAGATGGGGCAGGGGCTGCGTCACGGTGTGGGGACCCGCAGCACCATCGGCACAGGGCGCTGCTCTGCTCCCCCAGACCCGTCCAAAGCAAAGACCAGAGCCCAGTGGTGCCAGCGGGTTTCCATCTGTGTAACCCGGGCACAGATCTGGCCCTGTGTCTGCAGGTCCTCCCTGCACGGTCGTTCACACTCAGGGCTCAGCCCTACCCCAGGAATTTCCCCCGACTCCCATAGGAGATGCACCACCAGGGGATTAACACAACAGGGGTGATGCCACGCAGAGATTTCATGTTGCCAGTAACAGATTTTAGAAGTTTGGCTCCTCACACCCCCAGCACACCTGAGCTGCCCACCCTCGGGCACCACAGAGCTGCCGTAGGTGTCACAGGCAGTGGGAAGGCTGTGCCAGGAGAACCCCTCCATCACGGGGCCACCAGGGCAGCTTTGCACTGGCACAGCTTTGCAGGACCCGGCAGCACGGCTCTGAATCTCCAAAGTTCCTGCATCGAACCTTTTCCGGCACTTTTTTTCTCTGGAGCCAGTGCAGGACCCAGCACCGCCCCTTCATCCTGTGCATCCCCGGGCTGGCAGCCGAGCTCTGCCGTGGTGACACCCTGCACCACCCATGTGCACACACTCAAATTCCAGCCTCAGCAAAATGGTTTTCATTAAACCTACAGGGGGAAATTTGCCCCAGAAAGAGCAGATGCCTGGAAAAGCTCTTTCTTCACACCAAGTGATGGCTCCTGCAGTGTTCCCCCTCAGGCAGGGTCCTCCAGGACCTACTGTGCTCCCCAACCCCTCCTCCAGCATCCTTCACCCTTCCCGCCCCTCCAGCACTCCCAGTCCCCCACCACACTTACTCTTTTTCTGGTTTTCCCCTCTAATTTGGGATGAACAGCACAAAAGGAGCAATTTTGCTCCCCACCCCCTTTCCATCCTCCCTCCTCCCCTGTCTGGCAGGTCTGTGTTATTATTAAGACACTTGAGATTATGGTTGTCTGAAAGTCGAAGAATGACAGGAAAGAACCAGATGCCATACACTGATAAATTACAAGGGCATTATGCAGAGGCAGCTGTACCATATAAAAGCCGGGTTTTTATGCCACACCATGATTTTCCATGTGGCATCGTATGGTTCCAGCATCTGGGCGGCACCGCCAATGTCTCCCGTATATTTTGCTGAGCACTGTCATTATGGTAATGAAGAAATTGCAGCAGACGTTAATTGTGGTGCTTGCTGGCTATTGCGAGAACTCGAAGGCATCAGAGCAGTCTGGCAGAGCTTCTCTCATCTCACAGGGGTTTTTTTTCACTGTGTTGGCAGCACTCAAGAGGGGCCTGGATGGCTTTGGGTGCTGGGAGCAGCCTCCAAGTTCTGCTGTCCCAGATGAGGGCTGGCCGCTGCTGGTCACCATGCTGAGATGAAGTTTGGCAGGTTTTTGTACAGTTCCCACTGCAGAGAGTTGTAAATTCACTTCCCCTTCTGGGTTTTCTCATCAGTCTTAGCAGAGAATGGCCATGGATTGCGTGCTAAAGGATGGATATCAACAATATGTCACAAAATGCTCATGGCATTGCTGGAGCTTCAACAGGAACCAGGAAGATTTGCTGCCTCAATGAGCAATTGCCTTTGTACCTGCATGAATCCCTTTGCAGGACTGACCTTGCCAAGGGCCAGACCTGCCTTGGCTTGGTGTGGTCTCAGGGCACCACGGTGATTGCTCAAACCAGGTGGGATCTTGGTGCCATAACCACACTGCAGGTGACACCAGCACATTGGAGAGCGACTATGGGGAGAGCCAGAGAGCACAAGGACAGGAAGATCTGTCACCCCATTGCCCAGCTCTCTCCATGCTGTGGCTGGCAGGGCCATTCTACAGGTGGTCCAGCCCTGGATATGAGATACTGAGACAACCCCTCACACCCTGGGGTGATTCACAGTGAATATCTGACAGCTGTCTCTGGGTCATGGTTTCGGTGCCTTAGGAATTCACCACAGGTATGTCCTGGCTGGTGGCAGCGCGATGAGGATGGGCAGAATTGCTGCCATGTGAGTCACTCTGGGAATCCTCTGTCAGACATGAAACCTTCCTGCTTTCTTGTTCCAACATTCCTGCATTCTTGCTCTGTTGCCTTGCAGAACATGGCCTTGTGTCAGTGATGTGACTGACAGTGGGGATCAGGAGCAGGGGTATCATGGCCTCTCGTACTGCCTCCCCCTTGCTCTGGTGAACAAGGGCAATGAAAGCCTCTTGCCCATCAAAAAAAGCTGGAGCAAGGCAGGATAAGGAGGCAGCTCTACCCCCCAGAGCCAGTGGGTCAGATCAAAACAGCCTAAAAGCCTTCACCCAGAACTCCACCAAAACTTTTACAAATTTCCAAAGCCCATAAAATCAGGTACCTCCACTTTCCCCTTTTTGACCACTGCCAGACACGCATTTCTTTCCAAACAGCTCTGTGGAGTCACAGGTGGGACTGATGCTCTGCCAGGCCATTGATGGTCTGACCAGCAGGAGCAAAGCTTGTGAAATGCTCATGTGTTTCCCTTCCAGCTCTCTGCTGAGAAGCAGGAGCTGGCAGCAGTGTGTGCCTGTCCCTGTGCCTCCAGTGTGGGCCCCAGAGTGGCCCAGGGCTCCTCCAGCACCCCTGGGATGTCACTGTCAGCTGGGAGAGCTGGCCTGTCTTAGGCAGCTGCAGAGCTGAGTTAGAAAATGAGCTCATTCTGCCCCCATTGCTGGCCCTGGCCCATGGCTTCATAAACCATCCCTCAGGGCAGCCCTGGGGCAGGGGGAGCTCCCCACAGCACCCTCCACCTTGTTTGTGCCCAGAAAGACCTTTGCTTGAAGGCAGTGGCCAGATGCCCTGACAGAGCATTAAACCTCTCCCTTTCTGAGGGCAGCATTGGCAGGAGTGGCACTGATTGCCTTTTTTTTTTTTTCCCCAGTGGGCAGCAGAAAATATGAAAAATAAATGTATATGGCTGCAGCTTCAGCAGAAAACTCCTTTGGATGCCTGTGCCTGGTTAGTGAGCTGTCCCATGAGGTGCAGTGTGCCAGACTAACATAAACACCAAAGTAAACGTGATCCAAGAGGTGCAGTGAGATCGCCGGGAAAAGGACAGAGGAATGTCCTGTGCTAATGCTGTGGCACTGCCGGAAAACAAGGGGAGGGAAGCATCACGGAGCCCGAGCGAGAGGGCACTTTGTTCACTGGGCTCAAAAGCATTTGATATTACACTGAAACAAAAAAGCTTTTGTTAGGATCAAACGGCATTCGTGCCAGCTATTGTCCGACCTCCAGCTACCAGGGAGGAAGAAAAGAAGTAAGATGACCACCAGGCATTAAACCCATGGAGAGCTGGAGCGGGACCTGCGGGGCCCCTGCCGTGGGGGGTGGCACTGCCCCGGCAGTGCTGGGCATTAGCTCACTGCTCAGGTATGGCTCAGCCCGGGACCTTCCCGGCTGCCGCAGACACAATTAGCAGCGATGCTCCGGCAGCTGCACTGCGAGCGCCCCTGGGTGGGATCGGGACTCTAACACAGGGTCTGACGCCCTAGTGCTGCCCTGCCCTACACGCAGAGCCTTCGGAAGTGCGGCAGGGTGGTCTCTGGTGACAGCCCAGCTCCTGCCTCTGGGCTGGATACAGCCCCATCCCAGGGAGGGTTGCTACGAAACTTTCTCTGAAGCTCCTTTTTTTGTTCTTTGCTTTAGGTCTCAGTGGGCTCTCACCAGAAACCCATCAGTGATCAGCACTGTGGGGTTAGAAACGGGCAATTCTGTGGACATTCACCTTTAGCATCTCACCCACCCACACTAAAACAAGTTAAGGTGATTCCTCACTTGGGTGTCCCTGTCCCCAGAGAGGAACCCTGGCAGCGAGAGGGGCAATGTGCCACCCTTGGAGCACCCAGAGCAGCAGCTGTGGGGTCACCCATGGGCCCAGCACAGTTTGAGTGCCCCTGCATGGTTTGGGGTGCACTGCAGCCCCATGCCAGGAGCTCCTGCATTAACCATGGGCACAGAGCAGTGCCATGGGCAGCCCCACATGGGCTTGAGTCGTGCCAGGCTAGCAGCCCTGGCTCAATGCCTGGTGGTGACAGGAGCTGGCCCCATTGCCCATTGCATGGGGAAGGCTCATCCTGCAGCCCCCAGCGGAGACCCCACCATGGAACCGCACTGGCACGGGCTCCTGCTCATCTTCTTATTCCTGGCAGATGTCTTCAGTGCAAAGAAAAGGCCTGGGGGACACAGGGGAGATTTTCCTGCAGGGGGACAAGACAAAAAAAAAAAAAAAAAGAAAGGAAAAAAAAGGAAGAGGGAGGCTGCCCGTGGCAGCTCACTGCTGCCTGGCACCTGTGTCCCAGGGCAGGCGTCCAAGCGCGCCGGCAGCAGGCGCGGTGCCATCGTGGCAGATGGGCACGGAGGCAGCCCCGAGCCCGCGATCCTGCCGCAGCCGCGGAGGGGGGCGGCTGTTTAGGGCAAATTTCCCAGCTGAGAATGTCAAAACAGCTGCCAGTCTGGAGTTTATACACCTATAATTAAGGGGGTATGTGATTTCTAATCCAGCTCAAACGGAGCTGGATTAATTGGCAGACCTAAAAATAGCATCCGTGACCATGTAAGGCAAGCTTTTGTGTGTGGTTTAAATTAGGAAAGTGGGCTCTGGCTGTTTGCAGTGAGCTGGGAGAGACAGAGGCATCCTTCTGCCTCCAGTCAGCCTGCAAGGGCCTGATCCTGCTGAGGGAGAGGAGAAGGCTGCAGCAGACCGAGCTACCCGAAAGCAACAGCCTGGAGCCAGGGCAGCACTCTGATCTTGGGGAGATGTGTCCTGGGGGCCTGGGAGACCATTCCCCTGGGAGTGACCCCTTGGCAGCCTCAGCTGGAGCTCCCCTTCTGCTCCTCCCTACACATCCAAGACCCAACTGCTCACCATTGTACCCTGTCACATCACTTATGAGAGTCCACAGCAATTTTGATCCCTCTGTTTAGGATGCCCAGAGGTTTTATTTGGTGGAAAGGTACTTTCTGAATTACTGGAGGCCCCAAGAGACACCTCCACTTTTGCACACTGGTCTGGGCCAGCTTTGCACCAACACAGGAAACAGCAGAACCCCCCTTGACTTATGCTCTGTGATCCACTCCTCTTCTCGAACACTCCTCTCCCCACAGCCAGACTGCAAGGTTAAATTGCTTTTAATTTTTGTTTAATTATCTGCAGTGGCACAAATAACTAACAGCATCGATTTGAACTTGGCACACAAAGGCAGGTTCCAAATGGCAAAGCATATTATGAGATCGAATTATTAAACGTAGCTAATGAGCAAAATAATGATGTGGTGCCAAGCTATAAAAGGTTAGACTTTAAAGTTGTCACAGTTCATGAGCAAGAAAGATTTAATCACATTCTTAATCAAATATTTATATGATAATGTGTTTTAATCAAAATAATAGCAATTAATTTGGAAAGGAATACATTGTTCACTTCCTGTTTGTGCTTTGTGGAAGTTTTTTGCAGCGAGGTTACAGAGCACATTTTCCTTATTCAATAATCACAGTTGGAAGGTATTCCAGCTGTCTGTGCTGGGGACACGCCAGTGGGGCAGTGAAATGCAGGAGCAACTCAAAACTTGTGAGTGCCCTTTACAGAGACTCATGCCCTCCTGGGTCCTGTCCTATCCCCCCATGGGACTGGGCAAAGCACAGGGCAGCAGGACCACGCTGGCACCACTGGTGAGCCAGGGCCCCTCGCTATGTCTTTGAAGCATTTACTCTTCACAAATGATTTAGCTGCTACCTCTTTCCCTCCGAATCCTGCCAAATCTCATAACTCCCCTTGGCAGCTGATACTATTGCAATGATTTCCAGCTGTGCAAGAAGCAGCTTAAAATGGTTGCTGTGCTGGAGCACGGATCCTCTCCTTCCCCTCCTCCCCTCCTGGGCAGGACAGCAAGGGGGACACATGGCCAAAACTCACCTGCTCCTGTCCCTTCTCCAGGGCCCTGCTGCCCCTCCTGCCCTGCTTGGCAGAGCTCAGGGCTGCAGCTGGATGCTGAGCACTGAGATCAGTGAGTTTTGCTCTGGGCTTTTAGTCTGGTGTGTTAAAAAAAAATATAAAAATGCAGTCTGAAGTAGCAACAACATGGTTTGATTCTGAGTGCTGCAGAGTGGAGGTGGCTGTCCTGTCGGCCTCTGCTGAGACACCATGTGTGAATGTCACAAGAAGGGCCATGGGGGCTGAAGAGGTTGGACATGTCTAAACCTGCCAGTTTAAAGAAAAATCTAAAACCTTGCCCAAAAATGAAACTTGTTTGAAATTTAACACAGCCTGGAGGACTGTTTCTAGCAGGTGCTCAATAGCTAGAACACCATGAGAATGTATCTCCTCTGAAGGAGCCCATCAAAGTCCTTCCAGTGAACTGAGAAAGCACACACACAGTCCTGGTATTTCTTGTAATGGAGCTTCCAAACCACCAGCATTCACTAAACCTGGGGAAGGAGCTTCAAAACACCATGCTGAGCAAAACAGAGCCTACTGAAAGGGATCATCCCCCACCCCAAAACCCCAGTGAGGATATTCCATTACTCTGTGCATGGCTCCAATGAAGCTCTGGGGAAAGAGGAACGAGACAGGGGCTGTCAGGACAGCAGTGGCCCCTCAGTCAGCTCGTGCAGAACAGCCAAGAGCCACTGGCACAAGCCTCACCTGCTGTCCTGTCGTGTCCACATGGAGCAGACTGTGCAGGAGGCACCACTGCAAGCAGGTACTGCAGGAACACCATTTGGGAACCATCCCTTGCAGTGACACACCAGCCCTGGAGCCACACGGCTGCTGGGAATTCGATCAAAACCCCGGCCCTGCCTCGGGGCCCTTGGCACACACCTCCACCTGTGCATTCCCTCCTCCTCCACTCAGCCCTGTGCCAGGTGGATGTCTCTGCACTTCTCCCTCTCTGACTTTTTAAACACTTCATCAGAAGCTGGAAATTTTTTTTAAAGTGCTAAGTTTGCTGTTTCTGTTGGAGATGAGATGAAAAGCTTTCACTGAACCACCTCTGATTGGAATCACTTCCCTTCGATTTGGCCAGATGTTTCCTAATTACTTATCTGTCAAAACTTTTTTTCCCCCTTTTTCAAATGCGCAGACATTTCCTCTAAGTGAGAAAGAGCATAAGGTTCTTGTTTAGTGTCTTTGCCCAAGTGAAATAAGCCAGGCTAAGCTTCATCATCAAGGCTGGATTTTATGCTTGAACATGCAATTTAACATCAAAAGCTTGATCTTTTTTATTATTCAGTGCAGCCTTTTTAGACCAACTTCAGCAAGAGCCAAATGGCACATCCTAACCTGGGATTTAAAACTTTTATTTTTAAAGCTAGATCTGAGTCATGCAGCTTTCTCCTGAGCTTGAGATGGTTTCATGTAATAACTCAGGGCCAGAGCCTGCCATGATTACTCACGTCAGCAAAGTCGTCTTTACATGAACAGACTTATTGAACTGGTGCTACTGGGGATGAGCAATAGATAAAGAATCAGGTCTGATCCTTCTCCCATCAAACAAATATTCTTGCTGCTTTGAGTCAGTTGCTGGGTCCTGCAAGGATGTCTTGTCATTGTGCAGCAATTACTTTGGAGGTAGAAAGGCAAAAGGGGAAACCTTGAAGATTTGACTTGCCCAGACTGACCAGCCTGCCCAGAGGGAGCCACGGTCTGATCCAACGAGGCACATGTCATTATGCCTCAGTCATTTGAGACATTCGGCATCGATTTGTTATTTGGCTGCTGTCAGAAATCCTTTACTTTGGGTAGACATCCCAAAGAGCCCAACACTACTGCAGAAAGGAAGGAGAAAACCAGCAGAACTGAGCCTGAACGACCCTGTGGGTACTTTAAAGGCTTTGTTCTCTCCCTTCCCACGAAGAGAAAACAAAAATCCTCTGCCTCTCAAAGTGTCCATGGATAATATACCAATACACCAGAAGGGGACTGAATTAACCAAAAATAAATCCATATAACAATTTTTCAAAAGCTTTAGCTGTCTTCAAAGCCAAGTAGCATTCTTTAATGAAAGCAGGATCAAGCCAGAAAAGCTTTAAGAGTTTAAAGTTATTTGATAGCTAGTTATTTTCCTTCAAAAGAGACTAAGTAAACCTCTGCCTGTAGCCTTCATCACTCCACCAGAAATGCTTTGTCAGGGTATTTGTGACAAATTAATTATAGCGATAGAAAAATCTCAGTAGAAATGAATATTCAAAAAAAATATTTTATGCTGTTGACTTCAGGGAATGCTCTCCTGTTTCTAAAGCTGTGTGTTTTCCTCATTAGCTCCCCGCCTCCCCCATTGCTTTTCAGAAACTTTCAGAAGTGATTAGAAATGGTTTTATTTTCAGCTCCCCTGGGGAATGGCATTAGCAGTGGAACAAACTACTGATGCTGGAGTCTTGCTGGCAATAAGAAATGGCCCATCAGCAAACTTTTCAGAGAAAACATCCTGAAATTACTGTACCAGTCCTGACTACCTGGCAACTAACGTGCAGCGTGGAGATATCTCACAAAGCATTAGCGCTGGACGATCTTGTCCTCACAGGTCTGGGGAGACACAGGAGAACAGCTCCATCCTCAGCACATCCTGGCCTGACCCTGCAAACAGAAGGAGCAGAGCTGGGGCAGACACAGACAGCTCTGATGCATCAGAGAGATGTGGCTCTCACTCACTGCAAAGGCTCTGGCAAAGCAGAAGGCTCTGTCTGTCTCTTGCTCTGGTTGTCTGCAAACTGCAGATCTTTGTCTTGGGCAAAAGGCATTTCAAGGAGCAAAATTCCCATTTGTGCATCTCATTAGGACTGACAAAAGCAGGAGGCCACCGCTGCCCTACACCCCCGAACCATCCTTCACACCTCCATCCCACGGGCATGCTGGTCCTGTCCCCATCTTACACAGCTCAGCCCTGCACACAGCACTGAAATGTTGGCCTGCAAGGCCTGGGGTCTCTTCTTGGCAGGTTGCTTTGTGCTGACAACAGGAATAAACACAAATAAAGCTTCTCCCAGGCTGTGACTGCGTGACCCAGCTCAGGAAGCCCCCACGACCAATGGAGCCGCATTCCTGGCTGTGCCACAGGAGCCAGGCACAAATCCTCCTCCCCATCCTCACCACCCCCTGACAACTCAATTAACGAGCTGCCTCATTAGCATCCTATACTTAATTAACAAGTTGAATTAATAAGTAGCCTGAGTTGCTAAATTAATAATTAATTAATCCTTGGTTAATAAGGACAACAGAAACTAGTTCATAAGGGAATCATTTCAATAGCTTACAGTGAAATAAGGATCCAAGGAGATGATGTTAAACGGCTGCATGGAGATGGTGCTGAACTCCACCCCAACACCAGGTGTCCCTCCCTGAGTCAGCTGTGGGATGTCACCTCACCTTTGAAGCTCCTGCTGTCTCCTCCTGCCCCAAATCCAGGTTGGAAGTGTCCAAAATGCTCACGTAGTTCTTGCTGCTGCTGGTGATGCTCTCCAGAAATTTTGCTCCGTGGTTCCCCCCCCTCCAACTGGAAGGTCCCTGTCCCTGCAGGAGGGGGGGGCTGGGGCAGGGGTCTCACCTTCTGGCACTGCTTAAAACCAGCAATAAAAAAGGGAGGAAAAGTACAAAATGTAGTCTAAAACATCCTTTTCCTGCCCTGCAATGGTACATTATTTTCCAGGGAAGGACTTGGAATGCATCTTAGTAGTCAAAGTTTAAATCTGCTCCAGACCAACCAACCAACCCAAATTTGCTGGAGCTGGGCAAGAGGCCTCAGCAAGCCCCTGCCCGTGGTCCTGGAGCACAGGGCAGGTGCAAGTGGTGCTGAAGGTCTGGCAGGAAACACTGTTCCTGGGGCTCAGGCAGTGCTCAGCTCATACCCAACTCAGTATGTTACCCACAGTTGCTCAACACACAACATTTGGCATTTTTCAGTAAGAAAACCTGAGGGATTATGTTGATGTTTCTTTCTCATTTTGATACAGCAAGTGCCTTGTTTCCATATTAATGATCTCAAGGTGTACACATATATATATATCCACACACACTGCAGTGGAAACATTCATATTATCATATAACATTTCAAATTCAGCTAAATAGAAGCAGTTGATTTTTCTTGTCTGTGTAAGTTTGAAATTCTTCATTCACAAACCATTTTGAAATCCCAAACAAAACAAAAATTGGAGTTTTTTTCCCACACAACAGATGCAGTGCAACAATCTCCACGAAAATGAATTTTTAGTGTATTGTTGCTTATGGTGACTTCTGGTCATGGCTGGTTTCAAAGAAGATATTGAATGTAGCAACAAAACATGTTTGCAGACAGGTAATTACCATTATTTTAAATTATAAGGTTGCCATCTCCAGTCCAAGTATTCCAAGACTGGGAAATACCAACATTACTGTTACTGCCATGTTGATAAATTATTTTGTTGGTTTATTCTGAGAGTAACAATTAATGGTGATCAGTTTTGTTCCAAAATTTGTTGGACAACCTGAAATGAAACAACATAAATTTGTTAGTAACAATCACAGCAAGGAGGGGATTATTGATGAAACACTCCAGACACAGAATCTATAAACAGAATTGAACTGAAATTCAGTTTCCCAGTAGAAATATGTGAGATGGTATTGCACTGCTTTGTGTAGTGGAAATCAGTGCTTCTCATACCTCTTTGTATCTAGTGTTTCTCTGATGTCTCAGGCTGCCATTTGCCCACGTGCCAGGAGGAAGGAGCTGAAAGAAAACGCAATTTATCTGATGACAGAAGGAAGTTCTGGTTAATTTTGGATTCTTTTTTCTGAGGTAGATCTGTATTTTCATTATGTTTCACCCCTATATGCAGCTAAAAATGCACAGTGCCTCAGGCTTAGCCCTGTTTTACAAAGGGTGGAAAGGAGGAGCAGCTCAGTGGTTTTTCCATCTCCTTTCCCCTGTCACAGCACAGGCAGCTCAGAGCCAGCCTCCCCACTCCTGCCCACAAAGGTTAATGGTAAATCCAGCAATAGCCATTAGCATCAGTAACTCAAGAAAAACATCAAAAACTTGAAGAACAGTCAGTGGTCTGTAACCCAAAGAGAACCCTGAAGGATATTTTTGTTGCCTAATTGAAAGCAGCAATAATCAAACAAACAAAGTTCCCTTAAGTAACCTTACCTGAGATAACATAAAAGAAACCTCAGCACAGTATCTGCTGCACAGTCAGTAATTGTCTGCTTTGTGTTTGATCAGAATTCAAACTCTTCCTCTGCAGTTTGTATAACATGGATTGACATCCTTCTGTATCATCCTTCCAACAAGAGACCCTTAAGGCCTGTTTTGATGTAGAAACACAGGCGATTGTTTCACCTGGGAAACAACATGAAAATTATTGACTTCCAGAGCTTGGTAATACAGCATGGACCCTGTTCCGTGGTGTGCCAGTGTTCCAGAGGCTCGAGACCACTCAGGGCTGACAACACTTTTTAGGAATGGTAAGGGAGTTATTATCCCAAATGGGCTTCATGCAACCAGGACTTTTAAGATATATGAGAAAGAGGCATGTGAAGCTTCTTGCTCGAGGCTTCTAGCTGCCCATTGGCAAAGCAGATGTACAGCAGGACATTTCTCATGTAGGATTCCTCTCTGATGCCTGTGGCTCTACAGAGCCCAAAGGGCTCTTCCACCTCTTCTGCAGACCCCCGAGGACACTGTTAAGGCAAAAACCAAGGGCTGAATGGGCTTTGTGCCTTGGCCAAGTTTTAGGTCTGTCACACACCAAGCAAGAAAGGATGGGAAGAAAGAAGAGAAAGAAAGAGGCAGTTGACTTCATTCCCACTGGGCTCCAAATAACGAATGTAAGTAATTGAGGTCAAGGACTCGTCAAGTCAGCACATGGTTACAGTCTCAGAACAAGAGCCTGTTCCCAAATGCTTCCCACAGTCAGTGTTGCAGTAACAGCTTGGAAAGGTTTTCAAAGTATTTACCAATTGCTGTGCCTGTTGCCTGGCATGAAGGTTCCCTCTCTGTCATCTGCAAAATCCCTTTGCATTCCTCCAGCTGCTTTACCTGCCTTTTACCTACACTGCGGGCTGCTGGCTTTGCACTGCAAACAGCAGCAGCAACCTGGGTAGCTTTTGGGTCCAAAATCCAAAATCCACCAGTGATGCTCCTCAAGGCAGCTTAATATTTTCTGTATTTCAGCCAGGGGCTCCTCTGTTTCCTAACCACCCCCATCCTGAATTTTGTTCTTGTGTAGTTACACAGCAATGATTATGGATTTGGGAGGGAGCTGCAGTCAGAAAAGGCACGAAGCAGAGAAAAGGCACCACTCCCATCCCCCTGAGCAGCTGGGAACTGCAGACATAACTATAAATTCCTGTCCAGTGAAAACTGTATTTACTCATCCAAAACAAATCCACATACGTCACCATTGCCAAGGGCTCTGGGTCGTGTTTTGGAGCACAATGGACCACGGTGATTCACACCCCTCCTGGATGCCTCACCAGAAGACAGGGCTTGCTGTGGGTGACTGGCTGGGGCCTTGCAATGGCACGAGGTGACTTAATTTCAAGGAGCAAGCAGGAAACTTTGCACAGGAAGATCCTCTTGGCTGGTGCTGTCCCATGAGAAAGATGAAAAGATCATCCCCTTTGAGGCTGCAGTCCCTGATCCCGAGACTCCTGCCTTTGGGCCAGGCATGGTGTTTTTTACCCAAACTTATTACATGCCCTGCTGCACCTGTGGGAGATTAAGGCCTGTGATTGACTTTTAACCTCCTTGTTCTTCCCAGGACTGTCTTGACACTTCCCCCCACCACCCCCTCCTATTTTTCACAAAATCCAGGCCAGCAAGGAAGAAGAGAGAGTTCAGTGCATCTGATCACCACTAACATTGACAAACAGCATGTAAAAGCTTTGCTAACCTGAAAAGTATTGGCATATCTAACCAAAACCCACTTGATTTCCCCTGGAAAGCAAAAACTGTGAGAGGCCATTACTAGCAGCCTGCCCTTGCATGGGAAGTAATTGAATTGGGAAATGTGAGGCAGGAGAGCTTAGCTGTCATTTTACAAAAACAATTAAATGCATGAAATGTATCTTAATGATATAATTAGGGCAAAATTCCAATCCTCCATTAGTAGTAGCATTAATTATTGCAAGCACATTACATTCAGTATTGCTGGAATGATGAAATCCTCTGTTATGCAGCTTTATTAACAAACAAATAAATAAATAAACCCCTATTATCTGCTCCTCACAAGAAGCTCTGATGCAAAATTACTTTTGAACAAACCTTGATTACTTTTGCCTGTTCAGGCTGATTGAAAGAGAGGTCAAAGCACCACAGGGGAACTACTGTGAGACACTGCACTGCTGTTGGGACCCTCCACAGCTGTTTCTGCAGGAGTTCAGTGAGGAGCTGTGTGAAGCAATGTTGGTTAGTACCATCACACTGACCCCACAGCTCTCTCCTCTAACACACCCATTTACACACCAGCTGTGTGCAGGACTTGCTCCTACCCTAAGAAATCTGTTGTCACCTTCAAGACCTGGTTTGCAGCAGCGCAAGATCTCACCTGCCTGGTACGAGAAGCAGCGAATCGCAGCTTTTCAGTTTTACAACTTATTTTACACCTATTTCTCTCCTCTGCTCCCACTCGCTCAGACTGTCAGTTCCCTGTGAGGTTCCTGGGGTTTTGAGGCAGTTGGTTTGGCACAGCAGAGCCAAGGGCTTTGGAGCCAAGTACCTTCTACCTTCACTTCAGAGGAGCCGTCGATCAGCTGCTAAAAGGCTCTTGGAAGCTGCTCAAAAGTGTTTTATACACTGTGACAAATGGTGGAATTACCAATCTCAGAGGTATAAAGATATCAAATATACCTTTCCAACCAGTGGAGGTAGCCATCAGTAATATTCCCCCATGGGGTACCTATTTGGGATTATAAGCAAACTTATTAGCCATGGAAACCTGTTTATAGTGATTTTCAATGCCTAATTCAGCACAAGGAATGAAAATGGGAGAAATTAACCCCCTCCAGACAGCCATGTGAAGTAATAACTGCCAGAGGACAAGCAAACACATCAGTTGAGTGATTGTGTGGGTACCTGCTGAAAGAGGGGATTTCAATTATGCATGGTTTTTTTTTCCATGTGTACAAATCCCACTGTACAGGGGGGAAAATAATCAATTAGTGAGAGTCATTTGTTTCTGAACACTTTGGTTCAGAAACATTAATTTCTGGACAAATGTTTACAATTAAAATACAGTTTTGATTCCACTCAAGCCCTCTCCTGTCACCCTGTATCTCAGCCAGAGAAGAGAAGAAATGAGAATCTCCAGGAAAGGCAGATCAGAGGTTGCAGTGCTGGGAAGTGCCACCCCTGGGTTTGCTGAGAGGATGTTGAGATGTATCCCAGGACAGGGCTGGGGCACTGAGCTGTTTGTGCAGCTGAACCTTGGTCCTCAAGCCACAGACAAGTCCTGGGTTAATGGGGACCCAGGAGCAGAGAGGACAGCACAAAGATGCCATGCGGGGATGGGGAGCAACATGATGCAGTCCCTGAGGGTTTAGGAGGTTTTTTCCTGTATAGGACTGATAATGCAGAAGTTTTTAAAAAGCAATATGTACCTGTGCTGGGTGACATTTGTGCTGTTTGCCCAAAGCCTAAAGTCAGCCCAGAAGCTGATGACCAAGACAGAAAGTAGCAATGAAGAGTCTCCTGGGGTGTCAAACTCCCCCACACAGGCAGCACATGCAGAAGCAGCAACTCGTGGCAGTGCTTTCACCCACACAGGGAACCAAAAGCCAGAGCATGGAAAGAAAACCTTTGCCTTTTCCCATAAACCAAAACTTTCAGAGAAAAGACAAAGCCCATTTTCCAAACTCACATTTGGTTCCAGCAATTACTCACAACCAGTTACATTTGCTCATGACTCAGTTTGAAATCTCGATTCAGAGCTGAAACCTCGCAGAGGAGCCGGGCATGTTCTGACGAATGGGAAGAGCTGAGTAAACCTGAACAAATTTTTTAAAGTTAGTCTACTTCCTTTAAGCTTTCCTTCATACCAGGCTTTTCTACACCATGAGGAATCTGAGTTACATTCCTTGATACTGCCCCTTTGTTCTCTGACACAGCTATTCAAACACCACGCACCCCAAAACGGAAGGGTTCCTTTTGAAGCGTTGCCAGGCTACAGGCAACTGCGACCACATCCTTCTGCATACCTACAGAAAAAGTGTGCTGAAGGTGCCTCACCTTCCTTGAGATCTGCTCCACATAAAACACCTGCCTGCATCACCCTCCAGAGGGGTTTTCTGCAACCAGAGTTGTTGTTCTGCCACAGGTTACTCATCAGATCTAAATTCTCAGCAGAAGGGTGAAAGTGCATCCAGGCACTGAGCAAATACACTGAAATTGTTTATATAAATAGTTTATTTAGGAATTTACAGTAAAACCTGGCCTGGAGAGTGTAAATGGAGTCCCAGTTTCATGCCACTCTTACAACACTACTGTAAATCTAGTCATAGTATTTTTTACTTCAAGCACAGGAATTATGCACCCAGCTGACCTTGCACTGGCACAGGAGGGAAGGAAGCTTTCCAGACCTCCTGTTTGCAAAGCAATAAAACATAACAGGGCTCAGAGATCAGAGGGAAAATAAACAGATCCTTTTGCTCTACCTCCTCCAACTCCCCCTTTTTTCCTTTCCCCAGCTTATATTTAGTTCAGGCTCCTCCATGCCCACGGAAGGGCTGCCCTGGGAGCAGGGAGGCAAGGCTCTTGAAGAACCTCCTCAGAACAGAAAATCAACAGACCTGCTCATTATAGCAGAGGGAAACAGCAGCTCTCAGGAGAAAAGTAGAGATGAGATGGGCAACCAGGCCCATCAGGGCCATTCAGAGTTTGTTTTTTAACCTGGTTCTACTCATCTGAACCTTGCAGAGCCCGGGGTGGAGATTCAAGGAACAAAAACCAGACCAGTGTGTGCACATTAATACATTGTCTGGAGTGAACATGTGCTTACAGCTCATCACCGTCCCAAGGAAAGCCACTGGTGTGCTCTGATCCCAAGCCAAAACCTAAAGCAGCTCCCTCCCCACACTCACACCAGCTGTGCTGATTACCCAGAGCTATATAGACCATCCTCAAAACACCCTGAAGGGGTTGGTCTTGCATGACTATTTTAGAGCTGAAGTGTTTTGGGTGCCTAATTCTCACCCATCTTAAGGGGGCCAAGTACTAGAAAACTGCAAAGACCTTTTACAAAAAGGTATCTGACTGCTCTGGGTACTGAAGGTGTGGACTCAACAGCACTGTCTTGGAGCAGGAGCTGTGACCACAGACTGTCCTCTGTGGGTAACACAGAGGGGACACAGACTGGCAAACCGAGCATACCCCGCTGTGACACTGCAGTGGCTGCCTGGGACACACAACCACAGCAACCTCGGGCTGCCGAGCAGCTCAGTCAGGGATAGCCATCTTAGAGGTCTTTTGAAATAGCCCAGTAGCTTCTATGGTATTAGGAAACAAGATATGACATCTGTGCCAAGCTTCCCCTGCAGCAGAAGCCACCTTTTCTCCCCATTTATGCCTTACCAGCAGTGAGACCTCAGCAGACAGGAGAAGGTGGGACCCTGGTGCAGACCCACCTGCCCTGGTGCAGCACACTGCTTGGAGAGCAATGCACGGAGGTGCTTTATACTCACATCTCCAATCTCTCTGTTTTTAAAGCCAGGCTGCTCATTAGCAATGCACAGCAACACCAAGCAATAGCTTCATCCTGCAGAGTTACTCCCTTAATCAAATGCAGCTTCACAGAGCCACGTTGATGTAATTGTTCAATGTCCAGGTTCCCTGCCTTTGCAGAGATAAATACTCTGAGGAGCTGCATTTTGACTGGCATCCAAAACTCACCACTGGCTGCTGTGATTGTGATTTATTGCTGCTGTTAACAATCAATCTCAAGGCAACCATGTGCATTTGAACCAAGAGTGAGCCCTGCATGAGAGGGGAACGAACACCCACCAGGAGCTGACAGCTAATGAATCCTGACCAGCAGTCAATGCTCTCCCACAATTCTGCAATGCAAACCCCACTCCAAGTGCACTGCATGGAGTGCTTCATGTCATCTCTCCTCTGCCTAGTCCGGAGGCATCAGCCTGGTCAGCCAGAGCTCTAGATTTCATTTGTACACCTCTCAATCTTGCCTGACAGCAGGCTCTCCACGTGCAGACACGAGCCCATCTGGGCCAGCTGCCTGCCTGTCCCTGCCTGTCCCTGCCTGCCTACACCTGCCCCCTCATCAAGCCAAACCCCTGAGTGCTCCTCATGGGGTTCCAAGGATAAGGACGAGCTGTCTGCAGGGCTTCTGAGCAAGGGAAACAGGAAATTTTTTACCCAATCAGACATTAAATGAAGGGAATATTGGGCAGTGCTTTTCCATCCAGATCATGTCTAGGAGCACAGGGCAGGAATTACTTCCTCTTTTCTCCTCCCTGGTCTTTAGCATTTTCTACTAACGCTGTTACACAATCCTGTTTTATGCCAAAGCAGTGGGATTTTATAGACTTTTTTTTTTTTTTTAATAGGAAAAAGAAAAAAAGAAGGATAGCAGGAAGTGTTTGGAGTAAATTCCCATTAGAGGTAGAAGAGTCAACAGCAGGATTCCTGAGAGAGCATGTTGGTTTCTTAATAAATCTCACAGAAACTCATCACTGGAGCACTCATGGTGAGGGAGAATTTTCAGCCACTTTACTGGGGGTTTCTGCCCCTGGTCAAGGCTTCCCATCCCTCGGTGGTGAGACAGGGCTCTGCCTGCACAGGGGCTTCGGGGCCAGCATGGAGAAAAAGCCTCCAACAAATCAACCTGTGGGAAATGCAACCTGAGTAGGTTAAAAAGGAAGAGGCTGACTCCAGGTTTCCAACCCCAGAGCATCCCACCCAAAGCCATCTCGGGAATCACTGAGGGGACAAACTCTGAACCCCGAGCACCAGGACTGGAACCGAACAAGCCCCAGGGAAGTTTTGTGTCCTCCAGGCACAAACCAAATTAAATGCAGGTGGAGAATAGACCAGGAGGGCAATGGCAGAGGGGAGGTGACAGTGAGGAAGAGTTTGGGTTAGGACAAGCAGATAAAATATGGAGACAAAAAGCAAAAAAGAAGTGCTTTTGTGAAGTTTAGGTTCTTTGAAGTCCGAATTTGCACCTTCCAGAGAGCACACCAGGTAAGGCCACAAGAGCTGCAAAAATGCCAGAAGCAGAGGGAAAGTCTGAACCCTCTTTCTTAAGTCCCATTCAATTTGAAGCACAGAAATCTGCTTAAAATCAAGGGCTATGCCACCTGGGGTTTCCAAAAGTCACAAAATTATTTCTTCCATTGAGTTGCAAAAAAAAAAAAAAAAGAAAAAGTTAAAAATAATCCTTTGCCAATCAGTGCTGCTGCAGCGTCCCCAGATCACCCCATTAGCTGAGGAAAGGTAGCTTAGTAACAGCATCTCTGCCCATTCCCACGCACTGCACGGGTTGAACTTGCCTCTTTTTTTTTTTTCCTGTCATTTAAAAAAAATTCCCTTTTGGAAAATGTGGTTTCAGCTGAGTTCCCATTTTCTGTGGGAAGATGTTGGTTTCAGCTGGGAATCCAAAAAAGAAAAATGTCATTTCGAAATAGTGATTCAAACCCAACCCTGTCCTTTCCCTGCCTCGCCATCCCTGGAGCAAGGGGGCTGTATCCCACTTGGATATTTGTGATCCTGAGGTTGGGGCAGGGGTTTGCTCTCAGAAATTTAGTGTTTTGGCGTTTCTTTGTGCGTGAGACGGGACAAAGGGTTTGGAGCCATTCGAGCCGACAATGGGGCTGTCAGCATCGGCAAGGCTTTAAAAACATCTGACTTCTACCATGGGCAAAAGTGTTCCAGCCAAGGCCAGCAGCTTTCCAGAACTGCATCACCCTGGGTCATCCCTCCAGCAGCAATGGACACCAGGAATCCCACAAAATAAACCACAGCTGGGAGGTGAGTGGCACAGTTCAGGAATCAGAGCCAGAGGGATGGATTTGGGGTTCTTCTCCCTGGGCTGCAATTAAGCTGCTTTCAGCCGTACCCAGTGGTATTTTCCGAGCTGGCCACGAGCTCAGGGCTGTGTTGCAAGTCACTGTCCAGGAAAAGCATCCCTGCCTCCCACAGGAGCTCCTCATGCCCACATTAAAGCCAAGTGTCCACCACTTGCCCTTCCAAAGCAGCTGGAGAAGCTACTTGCCAAAGCCAGGGGCCACTTCCAGCAGAGCTGCCTCCTGAAACAGAGGGTTTTGATCATCCAGAGAGAAGGGCTGGGGAGACTGAGGGCTTGGGCAGAGCTGGTGACCTGCAGACAAAGTTCAAGCATTAATGAATACACACTCCTTAGCCCTGAGAGGCAACCCAAGGTCTGGGTGGATCTACAGGATATCCATCCTTCAGACACACAAAAGAAAACGCCCTGCAAACAGTCAAGTTTTCAATCACTTTAATGTGATCGCTGCAATTTGACCACAGTCTCAGAAAGGAAAAAAAAAGTCACACGAATTATCTGTGCTTAGGATTTGAGTCAATCTACGCAGTTCTTGTTGATTGACGTTATTCAAGTTAAGACCTTCTGACCATCAGTGACGTTCTTGGCTGAAAGGCAGGACCTCAAGTGTTGGCCATTTTGGTGCAAACCAGGAATGCTTCTTCTGGGATTAAAGCTGTGCCACCTGATCTACTCAAAAGGAAACAGCTGTACACGCACACAGGCACACACGGACCGAGCATGCAAATACACCAGGAACCAGCTACAGCTTCACGGGGAAAACACGGCGGGCAATACAGAGGCTGGGTGGTTGTTCAGAACAAGGAAGGGGGAAACCCACACAAATACCCCAAACTGAGCAGATCCATTTTCCAACATTCAAAAAGAAAATAGGAAGAGCTTTTGAAATTACATTGTGTTGACAAACTCCGATTTTTTTGGGGTAACAAAGCAAAAGGTGAAGGCAAATTTTCCAAAGTATTGTAAAATTTATTGTATAAGTATTGCAGCTTTTAGAATGACATATAATTGCCACTATCGGTTACTGGTACACAAGAAGCGTTTACAACAGATTTTTGTAAATTGGCATCAGAGTACATATTCATACTAAAACAGCAAAATATAGATAAGTACTGCATTGCATGTGCTGTCAATAGTTTACATAAGTTTAAATTGAACAGAACTCAGGATACAGGACTGCCTATAACAAACTCCAAAGCCAACGCAATGCAACTGGAAGTTTAAGAAAATATTAATACAATGAAATGTGTCTATAAGGCAGGCAAATTAGGACTTTAATGTTGTCCTTCATGAGCTTCTATAGTACAGCAAAAATTTGAAGCGCAGTTTCTGGAAAACTTCTTTTTGTTTTTTGTAGCTTTGTGTTGTACACAGAAAATCTCTGAGTGGTACAGAGACAGAAGAGATTAAAAATTCATTCTGTTCTGGCCTAGCACTGTTAATGCTACACATCTGATTCAGTCTTTTCCCGATCCTTAGTAAAAATGTTGGGCTTTTCTTTATTTTTTTCATACAGCAGTTAGTGCAATTTCATAGTTCAGTACACACACAAAAGGGTGATTCTCCAGAAAGCAATTGGATATCCTTAGACCCCCACTTAAGACAGAATGAATTTCATAACACTTATGGAAACAACACACTGGATTAGTAAAGCTGAATCTTCAAACTGGTGAAATCAAGGGTTGTGAAGGGAACATGTGTTTTACCAGTGTCAGCCCCAAATGAAACACATCCTTCCTCCCCATCTGGATCCACAAAACCACGTTCCCATTCCAGGCCGTTAAGACTTGGGGGCACTTAAGGATGCTGTTTGCCGTACTGTAAGCTAAGAAACTCTGCAAGATGAACAACCCCTTTTAAAGCTAACGTGACTCAAAACTCCGAGCAAAAAGGCAGGGTAGGACACGAGGTTGCTAAGCATTAGCAGTGCCTTGTTTCTTCTGAATTTATTTAAAAATAAATCACTCTTAAGGGGCCCGAATCTCTCTGCTGGAAGCTGCAAGACACCTGTGGAGCAGGGCCACAGCCCAGCTCTAGCACCGCTCTCAGCTGAGCTGCACCAAGGCCAGAGGGAACAGGACATCAGCAAGGGTGTGCAAAGCAAATTCTCTGCCTTGGTGGCAATACAGGGCGTGGGAATTGGGAAGAAATGGACCCCGAGGCAAAAAGTAACATTAAATAGTAGTAATAATAATAATAATAATAATAACAACAACAACAATAATAAAAAAGAACAGACCATTATTTCTAAACACTCATACAGAACTTGGAGTTGATCTGGGCCTGAGATCTGGTATCTGCACTTGAAATACACAGTTCTCGGGACTGCAAAGAGAGGCATGAACAGAAAAAAGACAAAAGGGGACAACTTGACTCCATCAAGGAGCTGCACCCACTGCCTGAGACCTGGGGCTCCCCCACCGGGGCTGCACCAGCCTGGGGACAGGTGGCAGCTTGGGGTTTGTGCATGGATGGGCTGAAAGGCATCGTTTGCAACACGAATTTGGTGTTGATGAGCCGCCCCGTTTCACACTCATTAAGCTCTCCAAACTAGAGGAAGAGGTAAATGAAACTGGACCCAGGAACTCAACAAACTGATCACTCAACTGCAATGCTTGGGGTGACACTTGAGAAATAAAAGCTCACACTGGAAGTGGACTGGGGAGGGAGGGGAAAAAAAAAAGAGAACTGGTTGAAATTTTGGGGACTTCCAAGCATGAAAGCTGGGTTCAATTGCACTGCATCTTCAGACCCTCTCCCACTACCCCTCCATGGCTGTCCAGCCCCTGCCCACTTCCCTGACTTTTCCAAGGGGTTTGGTGTCCAGGTGACACCCTGTGACAAGACAATCCTGTTACTTAACAACCTCTGGTCCCCACGCCACCTCCTTACTCACTGCTCAGTTTTAAACATGTGATGCATATTCCACCCAAAATCTGCTGAGGTAACCGTATTTTTTTTTTTTGTAGCAAACAAACTAGTTCAGACCACCGAACAACCACCCCCCACTCAAAAAAAAAAAAACCCAACCCAAAAAACAAAACACAAACACCCAACCCCAACAACACTATTCACACATTTTGGCTCAAGAGGGCAGTAGATATTATATTTCGGTTTCTCTTTTGGTTGGTATCTTGTTTTACAATATCCACCCCAGATTCCTACCTCCCCGAGTAGGATAATGTGCATAAACGTGTTCAAGTTCCCTAAGAACAGTCGGAGCAGAGCAGCGGCCGAGGGAGCAGCCGGCGTGGCCAGGCACAGGGAGCTGCTCCGGGGAAAAAGGGACTGGGAAAGTGACTGCAAGGTCCAAAGGAGCAAGAGACCAGGCGCTGGTTGCTTGTGACACTAAGGATGATTTTGTTTTCCCCTCTCTAAAAAGCGAGGGTTACCGTTTCTTTAATAAGGCACTAAATAGACATGTTACATAAAGGAAAGATACATTTTAAAAACTCGTACAAATTCATCAGTTTTGTACCTTTCATGACAAACTAGATTTATTTCCTTTGTGTTACTTTTTTTTTTAATTTTTTTTTTTTTTTAGGTCAGCAAAAAATTTAGGTTACATGACTGTAAAGCTATGAAGATTTCAAGAGCTGTGGAAAAGCAGTTTGAAGTGTTGAGAAGGTACAGGTCTATTCCTAGGCAGAAATAATAATTAAAAAAAAAAAAGGCAAAAAAATAATGATCAAACTTCAAGTTCAGCTATTCATCATCTTCTTTAAAATACATATAAATATTGTTCAAATGGTCAGAACTTCAAAACCGTTCTCATGGTTATGTTTTTTTTGTTTTTTGTTTTTTTTCAAGTAATAGAAAAGTTGCTTAAAAACAATAGTTATTGCCTTTATATCTTTCATTTATGTCACTCTACTAGATAGCATCCTGCAGAAAAATCAAATCACACCCCCTTGCAAAAGCTTCACTCTCTGAGGTTCCCTCTACCGACCCAGAGACGGGACCCACCGCGGGAATCTCCCCTTCTGCCTCCTCTCCCTCACTCGCTCCGTCACGTACAGACTCACCACGAGGGCCACACACCTCCCAGACACCTACGTGAGATCAAATGTAAACAAGAGCATCATAAGACAAAAACGCTTCCGAAACCAAGATAAATTAACGACGCGCAACACCCGGCGGCGGCAGGGCGGGCAGGCCCGCGGGGCGAGGGCATCTCAGAAGGGGCAAGGGGGGTTGCTTCTAAAGCCTTAAGCACATTTCTGTAGCCTTTAATTAATACATCATCACAGGAGCAGATTCAGGTCCATCTACTGTACCTGGTGCCTCTTTAGCTGGGGTAATAACGTACAAAAATCGCGCTGACCGGGGACGGCGGAGCTGCGAGACGCGGCTGCACCGGCTCATCCCAGACAGAGCTCTGGGAGGTTGGGACAAAATGAAAATGATGGTCACCACCACCACACTTCCCAGCTCGTCTTTCCAACGAGACATCTAAGCCCAGCTGAGAGGCAGCCGGTGGGGGCGTTCCCAGTTCCTCACATCAACTTCCACAATCGCCACTTCGGCTCCAGCAGGGCCCTTCGGTTGAACGTTGAAAGAAATAAACCAAAAAACACTTTGTTCCTTCAGACACAGAAGTTTATTCTCATCCCAACCACCCACCCCCCCCCCCCCAAAAAAAAAA
>VXBX01006399.1:495703-528297 GCA_013400415.1 Scytalopus superciliaris
TAAAGAAGCCACTCCTAAAATTTCCTGAGGAAATAATTCCTCACACCTCTCCAAGGCTTAGGAAAATTGAGCACTAGAGGCAAAAGAAGCACTCACTGGGTTGTTATTTCCATGCATTTGGCAGTCAGGGCATACCTGCCACCCCCAAAACCCTCGGTCACTCCCCCCAGGGCCCCTTGTACCAGCAGTGCCCAGGACTGGGCAGCAGCAGTTCCAGTGCCCAGCATAAAGAAGGGGCCAGACCAGCAACGTTTAATAGTTCTGGGGATTTACACTTTGCTTGCTTCTCAGTAGGGACAGCTATAAAATCCAGCCTAGGAAAGCTGTGCCCTGAGCAATCATGGACGCTGCCATCTGTATTTAATCTATACAGACCCACACCTATGTATCTGTATATACACAGCAAGGCCCAGCAGACCTCCGAGGGCAGCATCACACCACTGGCACCAGCTGGGGTGGCTTCTGCTGAGTCAGGCAAATTTTTTTTTAACTTTTTTTTTTAATTATTATTATTTTTTATTTTTTTTAATGGAAAGTTTTCTCCTGACAGGTGGCATTTGAGTGCCAGTAAAAGCAAATAAATGTCAAGAAAACAGTCCAGGTGGTAAGTGCTGCCCGTTACCTTGGAGCTCTTTCTGCTAAACAGCAGCTATTTCTGCCACTGCCCACTGCCTGCAGAAAGCAGAATTATGCCTTGAAAGCAAGAGCCTTATCTGGCACTTCGTGTTAGATAAATTAGGAACTTGGAGCACCCCTAAAATGCAGCTGCCTCCTTACCAGAAGGATGCACATGAGGTGGGAAGAGAGGGATTAAAAGCCAAACGTTGCAAAGGAGTTTTGCCTTAAAAATGTCCTTAAGCTAAAGGTATCTTAAAGCATAAGCTCTGAGTCGTTCACAGCAACCCCAGCAAGGTGCCCAATGCCACTGTGAGAGGAAAGGCATGTTAAAAAAACCACATTGCCAACAATTTTATCCAGCCCCAAAGCAGCACAGCTCACCCTTGGGAATGCCAGGCAACCAGATCCAAGAGCTGCAACTGNTATGATTATCTGTACAAACTCCAACTCCGCTGCAAGAGACACAGACAGACAGACTTTGAGCCATCAGGAAAAGCAATGTGTAACTGAGCACGAGAACAGCTAATGTGGCCGAGACGACAATGACACTGCTCATCCTTCCCCTTAAAGCTCTCACACGTGCCTACGTGGGCTCTGTGTGCCTTGGGCACAGCTAGTTACTTAAAAAAGTCCTCATTAATTCACTTGTTTGGTGTCACAGAAGAATCTCTAGGAGGGATCTTTAAAGACTATCTACAAAGCAGAGTGTTTCCAAGCTACAACAGACACACTTCCCAAAGCCCTCCTGGCTGCAGCGTGCTGAATGTCCCCACTGCCAGGCAGAAAACCCAGGAGCACCCCAGTGCCTTACTCAGGCCCATGGAGCCATGAACCAGCATAATTCATCCTAATGAAATAATTTAGCTCAATGCAAGCTAAATTTCTGCAGTTCTCTTCCCATCACCACCACTCCTTCCTGCAGGGAGGACGGGACTGGAGTGCTCCGTGGCACATCCCTGCAGCAGGCACACGTCCCCTCTGTCAGGGGGGTCACAGTGGGAGCCCAGGGGCTGGCACAGCACAGCAGGCACTGGCAGCCCCCCTCTCTCCAAGGCTGCCCATCCGCCACAGGAAGCAGGCGGGGAGACCTCCTGCTTTTCGGTGAGACGCCAGATGGGTGCGATGCGTCTGCCCACGGGGGCCACATCCCGGAGCTCCAGACATCCCTCGGCTCAGGGCTCGGCCAGCTGACAGTGGCAGCTTGAGTGGCTTGAACTGGCATAAAGGAAAGCTGCCAAAACCCCTCCAAACAAACAAGAACAAGCAAACAACAGACTATCCGGTTAACTCTGCAGACACTTGGCAGGAGGCAGTAAAGAAGCCACTCCTAAAATTTCCTGAGGAAATAATTCCTCACACCTCTCCAAGGCTTAGGAAAATTGAGCACTAGAGGCAAAAGAAGCACTCACTGGGTTGTTATTTCCATGCATTTGGCAGTCAGGGCATACCTGCCACCCCCAAAACCCTCGGTCACTCCCCCCAGGGCCCCTTGTACCAGCAGTGCCCAGGACTGGGCAGCAGCAGTTCCAGTGCCCAGCATAAAGAAGGGGCCAGACCAGCAACGTTTAATAGTTCTGGGGATTTACACTTTGCTTGCTTCTCAGTAGGGACAGCTATAAAATCCAGCCTAGGAAAGCTGTGCCCTGAGCAATCATGGACGCTGCCATCTGTATTTAATCTATACAGACCCACACCTATGTATCTGTATATACACAGCAAGGCCCAGCAGACCTCCGAGGGCAGCATCACACCACTGGCACCAGCTGGGGTGGCTTCTGCTGAGTCAGGCAAATTTTTTTTTAACTTTTTTTTTTAATTATTATTATTTTTTATTTTTTTTAATGGAAAGTTTTCTCCTGACAGGTGGCATTTGAGTGCCAGTAAAAGCAAATAAATGTCAAGAAAACAGTCCAGGTGGTAAGTGCTGCCCGTTACCTTGGAGCTCTTTCTGCTAAACAGCAGCTATTTCTGCCACTGCCCACTGCCTGCAGAAAGCAGAATTATGCCTTGAAAGCAAGAGCCTTATCTGGCACTTCGTGTTAGATAAATTAGGAACTTGGAGCACCCCTAAAATGCAGCTGCCTCCTTACCAGAAGGATGCACATGAGGTGGGAAGAGAGGGATTAAAAGCCAAACGTTGCAAAGGAGTTTTGCCTTAAAAATGTCCTTAAGCTAAAGGTATCTTAAAGCATAAGCTCTGAGTCGTTCACAGCAACCCCAGCAAGGTGCCCAATGCCACTGTGAGAGGAAAGGCATGTTAAAAAAACCACATTGCCAACAATTTTATCCAGCCCCAAAGCAGCACAGCTCACCCTTGGGAATGCCAGGCAACCAGATCCAAGAGCTGCAACTGGTGCCCTGTGCTGGAGGAACTGGCTAAAACAGGAGCTCATTCCTTTTAAACACAACCCAGACTGACCAGACATATAAACACCCCGAAACTTAAAGGTTTGGGAAAAGAGGACCATGCAAAGCCATTTTAAACAAAAGCACAAAGACTCTTCCCACGTCAACTCTGCTATGTAGGAGTGTCCCTACAAAATCCAAAGGCATATCCTAGTGTCAGCTGTACCGAGGCACTGACATCATCCCTGCTGACCTCCAGCACCTGACTGGATGAACACTCAGCACCCCAGCCAGGCACAGAGTGCCCCAGAGCTCCCCTGGGTGCTTTCCAGGTCACCCACAAAGAGCCAGACCCCACAGAGTGACCAACCCAGAGCCCGTGTCCCTCCCTCCCCGTGGGCAGCAGAGCCCACACGCTGCAGAGCAGACACCCAGCCTGGGTGCAGAGCCCTTTTTTTTTTTTTTTTTTCAGAATTTGTTATGGAAAAGAAAAAGCTAAACAAAAAAACCCCGAAAGTTTTTAGGAAGATGAGTCACTTCAGCCTCAAATGCACCATGTGCTTTGGCCACGGTAAGAAAACACAAGGGAAAATATAAACGGAGCCAGTGCTGGAAAACTTCCTTTTCTGTTAAAAAAGGTATTTCTGAAGAAAAACAAGACCAAAGTAGTTGTAAAGGAAAGTTCCTTTCCTAGGACGAGAGGTCCCTTAAATGAACCAAACCTTGCTAAATTGGTCCTGGTACTTTGGTGACCCAGGTGAAGTTTTGGCCATCAGGAAGTGCTGCCCTAATTCCTTCCTAGGAAGGAACACACACAAGATGTGTCACTTACAAATGACCTAAACCAGGCTCCCTGCACATACACACAAACATAGAACCAGCAGAGCCTGAAGCAGAAGAAAGGGTGGAAATTGCATCAGGATTTGGGACAACACATCTGCATCTCATCCATCCTCATTCAGCCTTCAGTGCTCTGGGACTCCTGTAATTGGAGTATTACAGAACACTTGCCAACAGGTGCAATAGAAAGGCACAGGATGGTTACCAGAACAAAGGGGACTTTGCTTTCCAGCAGGGATGCTCCTCCTGCCCCATCTCTACCCCAAGCCCAGGCTGTGAGGAGCAGCCCAGCCTCGCCATGCCCAGGAGCAAACCCAGCCCGTATGCAGAGATGAGCTTTAATCCCAAGAATGCTTATGTTGCCCAATCCGGCCTTTGGAAAAAAAAGAAAATAAAAGTCAAACCAAACCAAAAAAAGGCCCACACACTCAATTTGTGCTTTTCAAGTTTCAAGAGACTCATTCCCACTTGAGGCACCGAAGTTTCTGCCAACTCTCCCTCTGTTTTAACTTGTCTTCATGGGCTTCATTTGCAGAAGGGAAAAACAAACCCAACACATTGAAAAGCTGGATACACTCAGTAAGATTTTATCCAAGCAGCTCAGTCAAACTAATGAAGAAAGATCATTAAAAACCCAAAGTTTGAGTTAATACATTATTATACAAGTGCAATTCAGCTGCTATGCTAATAAAAAGCCTTTGGGGAATGAAAGACAAGCCAAACTGCAAAGCACATAATTTATAATTCTACTGGTATTCTTAAAAACACACACACAACAAAACAAGAAAAAAAAAACCTCAACACATTTTGTATTTGGCTTCCTAATCATTGTCACTTTTCAATTAGAAGAGACCTCATTCCATTTCTCTCTGTAATTTTCCCCAAGGGAAGTGTTATAAATGCACTAGGCTTTACAAGATGGGCACATTCCGCCTCCAAATGCAAAGCAAGGTCACACTAATTTAATTTTGCATAATTTTTATTCCAGAATACATTTCAAACTAACAGGTTCAGACACCACATTTAAGCGACACAACCTGCTTTTCCGTATTTCCCGTCTAGACGCGGCAGCTCCGGGGGCCGGTCAGCGTGCGTGCCACCGCTCTGCAACTCAGCATTTTCCCCCCCAGATTCTCCCCATCCACAAGGCTGGGTGTTCGTGATCAAGGAAAGTCTCTTGTCATGTCCCGTTCTTCACGTTCACTGCTCGCTTGCCACTTTACACCACATGTGGCTCCGCACAAGGGTTTCACAGCGGATTATAGGGGCACGTTAATGAGGGATCGGAGACTCCGCTGCTCCCCAAAGCCTGCAGACCCTGCTCTCCTGCTCAGAGGTGTATCCAGGAGGCAGCAGCTCATGTCCTTGCTGCCCACCCTCTGGCCATCAACACCGTAATGCCCTAAAGTATTTGGAATTTATGGGAACAGTGCTGATGTGGGGGCACCTCACTGGCATGACCCCACTGGTCCCACCCAAGACCACGCTCACAGCTCGACAGGAGCAGCTGCAGGAAGGTGCATCTCTGAGCTTCCTCGAGTGCCTATAAACAAAATGCTTGGCACCCAGGGGTTTAAAATCCATTAATATTTTTACAAGGAGGGTGATTTGAGTCAATGGAGCCTCTGCACACCCTCACGGCTCGCTGTGGCTGCAGGGGAGGTGAGGCTGGGACACACTTTAAATGCATTGCCTTACCTTTTACAGCTACACACCAGTTCATAAAATGCTTACTCTAGACTTTATTAATGCTCTTCCCTCCACACAGACTATCTCTGTGGAAGACAAATGCTCCAAGCCACTGGCAAGTACAAAGGAGAGAAAAAAAACCCTCAAAACCTCTATTTTGCTGCAATCATTCCAGGTACTGCAGTTATCACTTAGAGGTGGACAGAACAGCTTTCAGACAGGGGCTCAGCCAAGACGACCTTTGTTTTCAGCCAGGTATAATACACATCTGCAGGTCAAACCAGCTATCCATGAGATTCAATTACAATTTCTATATATACTGGGATTGTGTATCATGTAAGAAGTGATGATAAGAAGTAAAATTACTCAGGAGATAACGGCTAAGCTGAACAAATGTAGCTGCACTAGCCACAATTCCAAAGAAAAAAACTCTAAAAACCCCAATTTCAGTCATCATAAATGCTGCAGTGCACCGTGCTAAAATCAAGGTCTGTTTTGCTGAGACAAAACTAAAGCAAGGAAAGAATCCCCTGCAGAATACTTTGCTTCTCCTTTCACTTCCTCTGGGTATTCTGCTCACAAAAAATCCCTTAGTTCTGACTTGATTGCTGGGACAGTTCAAGTGTGATAAGTCTGATCACAAGCTCACACAGCCTATCCAAAATATGCTCTAAAGGGTGTGGAGAAACAAGTCCTGCTGCTGATTTCATCTGGTGGACATCAACCCATGTGAGGCAACCCAGGCAGGGTGAGATACCTCCCAAACAAGCCTCATTGTTCAAAGTTAATAAGCCAACAATTAATTTTTACCCAGGACAGATGGAATATGCACCACAGCTTCTGGATGCTCCTGAGACAGTCCCTCAGCATCAGAGCCCCACTATCACTTATTTTTGTCAGCATTCTTTGGGAAAATACATGTAAATCTGTGTTTTAAGGTTGCTCAGTGTGCCTGACAGAGAGGAGAGATGGTAACAGAGGCAGAGAAAGCCTTCAGCATGCCCTGGGAGTGCTGGGCACAGACCCTCCACCACAGGAAACTTCCAACATTGCCCCAGCATCTGCAACAGCACAGGTCACAGAAAAGGGAGAAAATGGGTTTGAAATTAAACCCTTCCACTAATCTAGAAATGGATGGGAATCCGAGCAGCAGAAAAATCCAAAAGGAAGTGAGTAACTCAGGGAGACTAAAAAGGGGATGAGAAAAACATGGATTTTGCCATTTCAGAAGTTTCAGAGAACTGTGGAAACAGCATTTCCCCCTGAATCACTGTGTGCCATCCCTGCCACTGTGCATAAGGATTATTTTTAAATAAATGTCACTTACGTACCCAGAGAAACATCCTGTAAGTGCCTAATGTAAGAGCCAAGGAACACTGGGTGTACTGAGCCTCCCTCCATCTCTGATCATCACTTTCTCTAGCACACTTCCAACAACTTTTACACCATGGCTGAATGGGGCAGTGTTGTACAGAGATCGCTCCTGCTGCTGCCTGACAAGCCTCAATAAAACAGGCACAAACAGACTGGCACTTTTCTAACTTTCCTCTTGAAGGACAAAGAGATGTAACTAAGTCTGGTACAAGCCTGGGCAGCATCTCTTTAGTCCCCACAAGACACGGGCTATGGGTGGCTTCTCACAGCAGGTCACTCGAGCTCCCTGGCCCCATCCTACCCTGCAGCCCTTCTGCCCACCCCAGCCAAGCCTGCAGTGCCCAGGCAGGGCTTCAGAGCAAGGTTTTGCCCACAGGGGTGGCACATCACAGCCTCCCTCCCTCTCTCGATGACAAAGCCATAGCCTGTGAATGGAGTAAATGCACAGATACATGGCGGGGAATGATGTCATTCGGGTCCCCAGGAAGCCAAAGGACAAGCAGCTGGAGCAAAGCCTGGCATGGGAGATGTACCTCAGCAAGGCAGAGCAGTGCTCACCCTGACCCTGGGCACTGAGATCAGCTGCCAAGTGCTAAGCCCAGGCTCTCAGCCCAGCCACTGCAGAGGGACAAAGTCTTGCCATGGGTCACTAAGCCCAGGAACAAGAACAGCTCTGACTCAGCCTCACTGAGGAACTTGGCCCCTCCTGGGACTGCAGAAGGAGCTCAGCCCTTGGTGCAGGGCATGGAGTTAAAGAGATCACTGGCAACAGGACACAAGTACTGGGCACAAACCTATGGGTGTGACCAGGGAACCCACAGCACAGGGCAGCCGAACCCTCTGCCAGCAACCAGCCCATGGGGGTGGCAGCAGGATACCCATCAGCACTGCACCCAGAGCCCGGGGATGCTCAGAGGAAGGGAAGTATCTCTCTGCCTGCCCCCAGAGCCCTCACTCCAACTGTGAAGCAGCACTTTCTGCTCCTCACAGCCCGTGGAGCCCCTGTGGTTATTTACAGAGCCTGGTTCACTGGGTGACTCAGCACTGTGACTCAACAGATTCCAGCCGAGAGCCTGCAGTGACATGGAGTGGGGCATCTCGGTGGGGACCATCCAGCAGCAGCATCTGGTGAGTGGCACCAGCCTCTGGCACAGCTCCCAGGGACTGGAGACAGTCAGGCCACGGCCGGCCCTGGAGCTCCTGAAATCTGTAAATGAATTGCTGCCTGTCGGCTAAATATGGTGGCACTGTAATGTCACACCGCGTGTCCCGGCTTCTTCCGTAATCCTCGGGGATTTAGGGTAAATTCAACTGACTGCAACGCTCTGTCCTCCATGCACCCCCACCATGGGAAAGGAAGGTCTCCACACACACACAGAATCTTTCCAGATATGGCAAAATTAACTGGATGAATTAACGAAAAGTGTTCACAAACCTGCAGCGAGCACTTTCATCCCAGATTTTCCATTAACACCTCCGATATCCACAGAGCTGCCCTGGCTGTATGACTCAGAACAAGACACAGGAGAGATGTACACAGTCCTGACTGCAGTTCCCTTCCTTCTCATCTTTTAATCCACCCCCACCCTTGGGCATCCTCTGTTTGAAGAAGTTCCTTGTAGCCCTTGATGGCAGTGCTTTAGTTATGTGAAAAAAAGCACGTAGAAGACATAAATAAGGGTAAAGGCAGTTTTTGACTTAGCATGTGCAGATGAAGCCACACAAGAGATATATGAAGGTGCTGGAGAGAAATCAGTTCAAATCAGACTGGTCCTTACATTAATTTGAAGCTTGGAGCTGAAGAGCATGCATGCATCCTTTCTCCTTGTGCATGACTCCCTAGATTCTGCACTTACAATGTTTGTGGGACACCCTGCAGGGATACTTAAGGATTTCAGCCAAGAACAGTTTCAGGGCAGTAACCTTAAAGGCTTCTCAGCTTTGCAGCTCCTCAAAGAGCACACGGCAAACAAGTCTTGGAATAGGAGTGGACTCCACTCCCCTTCTCCCAGCATCAGTAAGTGTCTATCAGCACCCAAAACCTGGGCTGCTTCTTTAGCACCCTTTAGCAAACAGCCTTCTCAGCTGCTGGTCCAGAGGTCCCTGCCTGCTCCCCTACCCACCCAGGGGCTTTGACAGGCACATGAAGGACATGACCCAGCATCTTCTCCAGCAGACCTGGGCTGTTGCCTTTGCACGAAACTCATTGCCAGTGGGTAGGCAGAGACACTGCCCTAAACTAGAAGTGATGGGTCTGACTTTCAGCCGTTCTCAGCACCCACATCTCCAGCTGAAGGCAGCAGCAATGGCAGGGGCTTGGGCACCAGCAGGCTGCAGAGGAGGAGGAGACACTCTTATCCATTCTGTCAGCTACCTGACAGCCCAACTCACTCCCCTCCCCAGTCTTCACTAACATTTCAGAGCACCACAGCTCCAGTGGTGCCCAGAGGCACCCTCAAAAACAAGGAGACACACAAGGACAGCCCTTGCCATGAACAGCTGAGAGTCTACAGCTACCTTGCACTCCCCAATAATTAGGGCACAAGACAAGTCCTAATCACTGCTGAAAATGAAAGCTGAGGACACCCTGCACCACTTTGCCTTGCACACCAACACACCAGGCTTTTGCAAGCAGAGAACCAGAAAGGCTAGTGCTGACATTACTAAACCAGTCTGCAGCAGGCCTGGACCAAAGTGAGCTCCACAGAGCTGGCCTGAGGTCTGTCCATTCCTCGTGCTCAAGTTAGAGCCCTGACTGCCCCAAGAGCTTGCATTTTTGCCTGCCAGCTGCAAGCATACTTGTGGAGAGGAGGGGTGAGATGTTACAGCAAAATCTGAGCATGCTTTGGAGCAGCATGTGGCTCCCTGGAAGGACCTGAGGGTTAAACTCAGCAGAACTGAGTCCAGCAGAGGTGCAGTTGTTATGCCAGATGCTCATCAAAGCCTCTGTGAAATGATGTGGGTTGAGCAGCATAGCCAAAGAGTGGACCTCATTTTTTCTACTCAAGGCTAAAGAATGCGAATTTGAAAAGAGACATCTGAATCTAGCCATGCTTCCAAGCTGTGATTTCAGTAGGGAATAAATTCCCAGCTCCTTAGTGAGTGGCTGCAGGGGCTCAAGCTCTGCAGCATCCCACTGGAGTGGCAGCAGGGTCAGTGTGGGACTGCAGCCCCTCCCCTGCTCATAGAGCAAGGAGGAAAATACCCTGGCACAGCAGACACACCGCCCAGTGCAAGCAGCTCTGCCCTGGCACATCCTTCCCAGCCCTGCTTGGAAAAGGGACATGCCCATTATGCTAAATATTACATCAGAACTGCTCTAATTTAAGCAAGAACCAAAACAGCTCCAGGCAACAGCTGGAATGCAAAGGCTGACTGAGAGGGTACAGCACCAAATGCTGCTCCTGGTTTAGAGTCCATTTCATCCACCAGATGCTGAGTTCCACTCGTTAAAGAGACCAATGTTCTCCCTCTCAGAGGCTGTGTATGGGGAAGAAGAGATGAAAGAACAAAGAACTTCAGATGGCAGATTACTCACCCTCCCTACTCGTCTGTTAGGTCATCTTAGAAACAATCAGACCAGGCGAAGTCATTACTGCACTATTTTTGTATTAGCATCTGCTGCATTTATCTTCTAATACCTCCATAAAACCAGATACGAAGGGCACATCAGACTGTCAGCAACTGTTTTTGTTTACAAGGCAGCACGGGAAGTGCTGGAGTTAGATACAGAATATGATCTTGTTATTGCCACTCCTGGCTCTAACCAGCAGCACCTTGAAGCTGCAGCAACACTGAGGCATCAAAGAGACCAGGATCAAGCCTGGGCCAACAAGCAGGATGTCTGGGAAGAACCATTGGATTTGGGCCTGCTTCATGCATCTTAAGTACAGTTAACAGCTAAATTACATTTCCAGATTTCAGGAGGAGAAATGACACTGTGAGCCAGTGATGGCAGGCTGAGAATGGGGCAGGAGGGTGAGGTGCAAGTGGGACTCAGAAAAGGCGCCAATTGAGAAAAAATATTTCTGGCAAAGAGGTGATGGGGCCCCAAGAAGTCCTGTTCATATTGGGCCATAACTGTGTCCAACATAGTTCTTTTTCTTCATCTGTCACTTTGGGTAATCAACCATCACATCCTCTGAGTCAGTGACAAATGATGGCCTCATCCTGCACCCCCACTTCTGTTTGTTTTAAAGGAAACGGCCCCATTTCACGCTTCATAGTCACAGAAGTATCAGACTGGTCAGGCTTCAGAAAATTTTTTAGTCCTTAAAACACCACAACTGTCCTGACCACACCACTGGGCGTGTTTTCAGGGGGTGACCTTCCCAAGCTCCCACCGCTTAGTGGCGGGGCGGGGAGCAGGACATGCATTCAAGGGCCAGAAAGGCAGGATCAGCACGGTAGAACTCAGCTTTCACATGGAAATGGCAAAGTGAGAGCTGGGTCAGCAGCTCTGTCAGCTGGGACACTTCCCGGCTCCGAGCAGAGACCTGTCAAACGGAGGCTTGTTTAGAGAAACTCCTGAAGACATGAAACAGCTCCCTCAGAGCAGTGAGAACCAACAAGGTTCTCTGGGACACTCACACTCTGAAATCTTGCATACGTCAACCTCCTCTCTCCCTTTTTGCGATTATTTCTCTCACCCTCCCCTTTTCCAGGATTTTGAGAGGAGGTATCTCATGCACAGTGAGCCTGATCCCAGCCTACTGAGATGGCTGCAAGGAGTACATTCCTTTTGAAGTTACTCCCAAGGGTGAGAACAGCTAAACTGGATTAAAAGAATTAAGTCATTTTGATTTTGCACTTAAAAGACAGGTAAATTTGCTTGCTCACTAGAAAATGTGGAGCAAGGCTCATGGCCTGGACCAAGCCGAGAACATCCAGAGTCTCTCCTGCCCCCCCAAAGGCAGCACAGTGGCATCAGGCTTGGCTGATGTCTGAGCAGGGCTGAGGACAGTGCACCACCCTCCCCCTTGAACACAAGCATCCAAAGAGGGGCACAGGAACAAGAGTTTACCATCTGCAATCACAAATAGCCTGAACCAGAAAAAAAAAATCTATCAAATAATGAGTGAAAAACCCCAAAATCCAGATTAAACCGTACCAGCTGACCCTAAAAGACCAAACAGGTTTTGTTTGTCAGGGGTATTTCTAACAGCCAGTAAAAATAAACACATTAATAAATAAGTACTTTGGTATACCCTGGCCACACTCCTGATCAATATGTGGCTTGCTACTGTAGGGTTTTTTTTTTCCTTCCACCCACCAGAAACTCATGACAAAGGAAAGCACATCTCATTTATGAACTTAGCTATAAATACTTTTGCTAACTGCCATTTAGGAATTTCATTTCCTGCTTGAGCAAGTCCTGTTGAAAGAGGCAATTACCAAATTTGTTTCTAGTTATAGAAATAGATGTTTGTCGCTGCCCACATCTGTTTCGACAGACAAATTGCCAGACGCGGACGCTCCAAGGAGAGCAAGTGCTCCATCCAGGGAGGGCTTTGCCACCTCTCCAGAAAATCTAACAGCAATCACAGGGATGGGGTTTCCGATTCCAGCCTCCTTGGAGCCCTGTCTCCCACTGCAATGGGGCACCTGCAGCCTCCAACAGCCACAGCCACCTGCACCACGTCACCCACAGCACACAGTGCTGGAGTCTGCTCCCTTCTCCTGCTGCTGCTGAGACACCAAGGAATATGGGATTCACTTGTCACCAGGCCCATCAAAACAAGGCGAGTTTAATTCTGGAGGTCACGAGGACTCTGTACACTGCACAGAAAGGCAGACAGCAGCAAATCATCCCCCTCGCCTGCACAGCGTGAGATGGCACGGGCTTTCCTGCTCCTTGTAGGACGCCCCACCACGCAACAGCCAGTGGAGATGGGAGTTTATGGCTGCCATTAGCATGGACCACAGCCTCTCCCAGCTGAACAAATGCTGTGTGTTCTGGGTTTTAACAGGTCTCCCTCTCCGATTTCCTCCCTTTTCCACTTCTCTCCACCCTGGCTGTCCCCCAGAGAGTTTCCATTCCCACTCACTCTTGGGATAACCCTTTGTCGGTCGATTCCCAACATGCTAAGACACAGCTACATCAGAGCCCACTGTGGGTCAGGTGCCACAGTGCCAGCACCCACCCACCCATCACAGTGCCCAGCAAGCCCCGTGGGACCAGCACTCGAGCAGGGACACCCCAAGAGGGACAGAGGGACAGCAGTAGTACCACAAACACGACAACCACCCATTCACACCAACAGCTGGCTCAGGGACGTGGTGGAGGTGCAGAGAAGCCACAGAACACTGTGAGCTGCAGCCAGGGCACCTCTGCTCCTCCAGCATTTCTCTTACGTGAATCAACCTGGCTCTCCCACACCACCTCACAGCCCTGAGGAGCCCACAAGCCTTCAGGAGCAGTGCTGGGGACCCCACCATGCGCCCACCTCCCCTGGGGGCTCCAGGACACACACCCTGGGGCAGCAGCACCACAGGGGCTGCCCCGGCTCGCAGACGGGTGTCGAAACCCAGATTGAGCAAGTTGGCCAAAGCCACACAGGTCATGACAGGGCTGGAACTGCGACCGGATTTCCTCAGCACGGTCCAGGGCCGAGCAGCGGGAAACGCTCCCTCCTCTGCCGCTTCCGAAGCGCCGTTATCGTCTGCATCGCTCTGCAGCTTTTGCTTACCAAAGGGGTGACCTTTGGCAAGGTAAGTTACTCCCATGGAACAAGGACAATCTCAAGTTACAGACATAATTATGCATCGCAGGAAAAAAAAACATATGCAAAATGCATGCAAATGCCCAGACACACACACACACACACACACACACACACACACACACTGCGTCTGGTCACTGCAGGATTCAAGTTCAGTTCTTGAACTGGTCTGAACTGGTCACTACCACCAGATGGGAGCGAATGCATGTGCACACTCTCACTGAGATGTGAAAAAAAATTGTATTTTTATATATATATATACACACACACACCAGAGTGAATGGGGGAGGTGAGTACAACCGCCCCAAATCTGACAAAATTAAAGGTAATAAATTTACTTCCACCTCAGCTGCAGCAACAGCCTGAGAAAGGTTTTAACTCCCACAGCAGATCTGCTGGGAAGTCTGTTTCACTGGGGGGGTTTTGCATGCACAGGTTTTAGGGCACATACAAAGAGAAGCCCTGTAACACCCGGGGTTTGGGGCTGAGAACTGGGCTGGAGTCCCCTGCCCTCCCCAAGCATCCTCATCCTGGGGTCCCCTGCCCTCCCCAAGCATCCCCATCCTGGGGTCACATGCCCTCCCCAAGCATCACCATCACCATCCCGGCTTCTCCTCCCCATCCACACGTTGGGGACCCCTGCCCCCGAGAATATCCCCATCCCAGGCTCCACTGCTCTCCCTCAGCACCCCCATTCCAGGGTCCCCTGCCCGCCCCGAGCATCCCCCATCCCCATCCCGGCCCATCTGTGTCCCTCCTGCCGCCCCATTGTCCCGCTCCCCCGTCCCGTCCCGGCGCAGCCCCAGACACACGGGGGGGCTGCGGGGAGCCGACCCCCGGGTCAGCCCCCACAATGGGCTCGGGGGGAGGCGACGGAGCCCCGGCTGGCCCGGCGCTGCCCCGGCCCCTGCCCGCGGGATGCAGGATGCGGGATGCAGCTGCCCCGCACCGGGCGCAGGGCACCCGGGAGGGCGGGATGGGGGCAGAGCACCGAGGGGAGGATTATCCATGGACACAGCCTGTCCCCTTTTCACTGCATTTAACAATAAAGCAGTAGCCATAGCAACGGGGTTAATTAATGCATCGATTTGCATAACTAAAAGTCCCGCACCCATTCAAACCTCGGTGAAACGTTCATTCTTGCGCCGGCGGAGCGCCCGCGGCCGGGGACCCGCACCCACCCCGGGGTGTGGGTGTGCGGGGTGACCCGAGAGCCATCCCCTCCTCACACCTCCATCCCCACAAAGCATCAGCGTCTGCAAGCCAGCATGAGGAAAAGAGCAGAAAAACGGGGGCTGAAGAGTCCTTAAAAAAAATAAAACAAGAAGGGGGAAAAGTGATTTTCAGGGATGGAGGGAGTAAAGCGCATTCCAAGGCAGAGGGGGTAAGGAGATAGGGAATGTAAAGGTTTCAGACTATCGTATAACCAGAGGGGGAAATGTCTTCTCACCACAAACATGCATCTGCATGATGTCTAGACAGTCATAAAAAGGGCAATTAAAGTACTGCAGGCTGCAGTAAGCCAATGTCTCCTCTCCCAGTCTAAACAGTTGAAACATACTGTACTAACTTCGAAAAAAAAAAAATAGGATAGGGAGGAAAAAAAGACAAGTTTGTAAGGAAAAATGTTTTGAAATTCAGTTTTAAATAAGCCGGTAAATTAATTCAACCTTGTCACATCTTTGCCTTATAACATATCAAATATTCCGCCTGCGTCCTGTCTAGACTGCGATAACAAAGGGCATTTAAAGCCCTGCAAGATGCGCTGACAGAGTAGCCATTTAAAGATGCAGTATTGCTTTCTCCATCTAAAACGATTTGTCAGATGGAGTTAAAATGAAAATGATAAGTAATCACTCTGGTTCACAACCATTTCAAAAGAAAAAAACCACAGAAACCCCACAGCTCATAGATATAAATCCCACTAAAATCATTCCAATGTATCATTCCAGTGGGATTTGTCTGGCTTCTTTTTTTATGGCATTTGCTTTTTTTTATTTATTTTATTAATCTGAGATGTCAGTAGCTTTCTGCAGCACATGCATTTCTAAATAGGAGCGTATTAAGTTTGGAAAAGCCAGCTCCAAGTTTTAACTGATTTACTGGCATAAAATGATGACTTGTGGAGAGACACTATCATAACCCCAAGGGTTAACATTGAAAATATTTTATTTATTTAAAAACAAAAGAATAAACTCTATCACATGAGAAAGACTGGCCAGTCCCCACCACTGACTGTTCAGCCTAGTTAGTTCCTGTCCTCAGGAAAGCGAGAGAGAAAGGAAGGTTAAAGCAAACTATGTGGGTGTGCACAGCCTTGTTTTTTTTACTGAGAAAGGACAGTTTTCTGGAAAAAGCAAAACAACCTATAATCCTGTCTCACACAAGAAACATTCTCCTCCCTCTCTGAGCTTTATCAGCTGTTGAAGAACCAAAAAATTCAAAATAAAATACATAGACAAAATAGCTAGTGTGCTGAACAGGACAGCTAACGCTGCCCATGAGGGAGTCAGTGCCCACAGGCCAACAGCACCCCCGGGGCAAGGCTTTCACCAAGTGCAACACTGGCTTTAGAGACTGTTCTGTTGTGCCATGGCATGACCACACACTCGTGGCAAGGGAGGGGACCCGGCTGTACCCAGCCCCAGGTCCAACTGCACCATCCAATCCCTTCTAGGGGGCCAGGCAGGGGGGACCATGGTGGGAATCACCCCTGCAAGTTCAAAACCGGGCTGAACTCAGTTCTTCTCTGCTCCTCACCCTATAGCATCCCACCACCACCTCGTCTGCACCTCCCTCTGTCTCCCAACCCTTGTTTCTTAATTATTATTTTAATAAGACTGTTTCCAACTGCATTGTTCATTCCGCAATAGCCCAAGGGCTACAACTGTTCATTAGACAGAATTTCTGCTTTAATTGCACTGACACAGATGTGTAGGTTATCTGGAAGAAATTACTAAAATGAGCAGTAAAGAATGGGGCTGGATGCTTTTCTTCCCGTATGGAGAGTTTAATTTAACATTATTTCCCCCACGCCCCATACGAGCAGCATCATTTGGTGCACTGCAGGTTCACAGAGGAATTAACCCCAAATTGTTCCCTCTGCCACAGCACACACAGGTGCACTGTGCTCCCAGTGCTGCATGGTGACTTCCACAGGGGGAGAGGGGCACATTTGGGGGCTGCAGGCTCTCCACCACTGCCACCAGGATGGCTTCTATCCCTTCCATGTCCCCTTGGGCAGCACAAGTGACATTGACCCCAGAGTGGAGGCATCCAGGATCACGGCGCAACCTTTGGGGAAGAAGTTGGGCCGCCACTGCCCAGTGTGCCCATTTCTGCACTGGGGTGGGAAACAGGCTTCCTTGGGCCCCCCCTCACCCTCTGCAGAGAGGTAAATCACAGACACCAAAAAATGCCAATGCTCCTGCTCAACAGCATACAGGCTTCGAACCCGGCACGGCTGTGCAGCTGTCAAATCAGCCATGGAGTTCACATGAACTTCCTCTGCAATTCCTGTTGGCGAGAGCCAGTCACATAATAGCCTTGGACTCAGGGACAAAGAGCTGCCAGCGTTATTTCTATTTAAAACCTCTCTTTGAGCTTCATAGACTCATTCTTCACACATGATACACATGCACACAACACACGAAATGCAGAAGTGAGCCAGAGCCAGAAATGTTTCACTTCATCAAGAGTAGTGCCTAATAGTGATTTCAGGTTTTGGCTCCCTGCTATTATTTAATAGACTTTAATTCAATAACAAAAACCATGAACCTGCCAATTTTTTTTTTCATTACGTCTTCTTGCCAGGAAGGAGAAAAAAGTTGCTCCCAACTTTTAACCAAACTGTTCCCTCCCCTTTACCTCCCAAACCAGGGGCTGCAGCACAGAGGCACCTCCTGGCCAAGGGAAGGCTGATGCTGCAAGAGATCTCAGCCAGCCAGGGTGGGCTGGGGCAGGGGCAACAAGCAGATGCGTATGAAGGGTTCAAGTCCCATCTCTAAATATGTCTAAAAGCCATTAAAAATGTCTCCTTCAGCCAAATTTATCCTTGATTTAAAGGGGGAGAAAAAAATCACAAATGCTGCATGTTAAAAAAGTCTGCATTAAGCAAAAAACCTTCCCTTTGTTGCTAGGGGACTTACTTGCTTTGTATCTGCTGAAAACCTTTAAAATGCCACCATTGTATTTTAACAAAACCCCGAGACTGAAGCATCTCATGTGCTAAAAATCAAGAGACAGAGCACATCAGTTCCATCCTTCGTTTGCAAGTACTTTGCTCAGGCCTGACTTCGTTTTGTATCTTGGTCCTCGATGCTTTTTGGCAGTTTGCTCCAGACTTACTGGCAAGGGCTAAAAGGTTTCTATTTAGCTGGTGTCAGCTGAGCATCTGTGCCGGCAAGAACTGGAGTGGGGGTGATCCCGACTGCATTTCAAAAGCACATTTCTTTTGGGGAGCTGCCACAGTAATTTCAAGTCTCAGTGTGTTTGGGTAGCGGGGTGGCCTCCCCTCCGGAGGGGTCCCCTCCGCAGTCCTAAGCGGAGCACTCCATTCCGGGAGGGATTCCTGACCAGCGGAGGGAATAGGAGCTGGGAACGCTCCCTAACCTGTGACCCTGATAACAAAAGGCAGGGAGAGCGTCTAGACCTCCAGTCTGACGGGGAGTGAAGGCGAGCATTGTGCTGGGGCTGCCTCAGACAAGGCAGGCACACAGCGCTGCGGGGCAGGAGCACAGGGCGATCCCCAGCTGCAGCCTCCGGCAGGCATCGCCCCCAGAACCCCCCTGCTGCCCAGGGATGGGGGGCTCACACAGCCCACCCTGCCTGCTCCCCCTGTCCAGGGATGGGGGGCTCACACAGCCCACCCTGCCTGCCCCCTCTGCCCAGGGATGGGGGGCACACACAGCCCACCCTGCCTGCCCCCTCTGCCCAGGGATGGGGGGCTCACACAGCCCACCCTGCCTCCCCTGAGTTTTCGGGGCAGCCCCCAGTTTCCAGCGCAGCAACTGGTGGAGGTGAAGGAGCCCATCAGACTGCCAGCCTGACCGGCCCCGGGTGTCCCTTTGCCATGCTGTATTTCACACGTACCATCCTCACACTCCTGAACACACTGATCCTGCAAGTCTGGCTCCCTGCACACTGCCAACAGGAGAGAGCAAAAAAAATATGCTTCCTTCCACAGAGCCTTTATTTTCCTCTCTCCCTGTCTGGCTCAGCTAAAAGGGGACAAACCATGACATCCCCGCTCCATGAAGCCCAGAGATCAGCTCAACACTGAGAAAAGCTGAAGCCAAGCCCCAGCTCTGCCACATATTTCTCGTGTGACCCGGGACAAACCCCTTGGCTTCTCAGTGTTGAGGTCCCTGCATATAAAAATACAAATACCCTAAATAAACGCTGGAGCTAATGGCAGGTTACTGCCAGGGAACTGCACGGAGAGAAAACAAAAGACCTATTAAAGTCCCTCGTTCATCTCTGCCAGAGAGAAAACACTATTACCCAGTACTTAAAAAGATGCATTAAAGGACAGAGAGCATCCGGGGGGGTTAAGGACACCCCTGGCAGAGCAGTGAGGGGAAGCGCTCCCATCCAGCTGACCCTCATGTGCCCTCAAGACAAGGATTTGGGTGCTCCCACGCCCTGGCCATGCCCCTCCAGGGAGCAGGAGCAGCACCTTGTCTGGAGCACACCCAGCACACAGTGGGGCTGGACCTGCACCGAAACCTGCCAGCCCTCAGGTCAGAACTTTGAGCAAAGCAGAACCCCTTAGTTTCACTCTTCCTGAAGGAAAGATTAAGTACCTCTCAGGAACTGGATTTTCTGCCAGGCTGCACAGACGGTGAAAGCAGTGTGACCCACAGTGGCACTGCTGTGGTACCACCCTGGGCATTAGCAGTGATCCACGTGGGACCAGCAGCCACCTCGGGCAGCTGCAGGGGAGCGCCTCCATCCTTCTGCCACTCCCAAGCTGGACCTTTGGAGTCCAGAACTCCTGAGCCTGAAGCTCAGCAAAACCACCCCTACCAGCTGAGATAGTTTAAATAGCCATCAAAAACCCAGCCCCTTCTGATGAGAGGTGAAATATTAGCAGCTGATGGTGAACACAGTGAATTCAGAGCATGAGAGGAGTTTTATTATCCTGGTAGCCATCTGACACTAACCCTTCACTGCATCCATACCTGAAAAAAAGGTGAGGGCCAGGGAGTTTCTTCTCCCCCTGCCTCCATCACTTCCTATCCTGTTTCCAAAACATCGTATCTCCTGCTGCAGCTTCTTCCCCGGGTGCTCCTGGGACCCTCGAGACACCAATGCTGCCCGTGGAGCTGGGAGCTGTGGCAGGACACTGTGGTGGCACTGGGGTGGGATGTCACACCTGCAGGCTCAGCGGGGTCCAGCCACAAACTTCCTCACAGCTTGGCACCTGCCATGGCAGCAGCTCTTCTTCTGACAACTGCCTGTGATTTATTTTCGGTACGCATGCACGGGGAGACTGAGAGATCCTACACTGGGATTTTATCAGCAGTGTGCAGCTATGGAAACAAACCCATTTAAGACTAATATAACAAAATGCCCAAACCCCCAACAATAAAAATAAAGAATGGTGCATACTGGCATTTTCACAGGGGAACATTGCAGCAAATGCGGAGCGTGATCCAGCTTCTCACACAGAATTCACCCAAACCTCTAAGAAATCACACGCTTTCATGTAGTTACATGTTTAGCTATGTGAATTTTGTTTTGTGCAAACCCTCCACCCTGCCCTTTGATTTCAGAGTTCAAGGACCTCCTCCTACATCACATAAATAGCCATTTCAACCCTTGTTGAGAGTATTCCCTCTTCCCTCTCCATACCCATCCCCAGCCACTCTCTGTGAGAAGCAGGAGAGCTGACACAAAACCCAACAGAAACTGCAGCACCCCAATTTGTTCTCTGTGCAGGGGGAGAATGGCAGTGCCTCACCATGCCCTGGTGCACAGCTCTGGGCAGAGACTGCACCTCATCCCTCTCAGCAGGAAAAGAGTCACTTACAGAAATCCAAGAGTCTGACATCCCCACCAGAGACACCCAGGAGTTAGCAGGGAGAGGGGAGAATACTTCAAACACCCAAGAAAAAAGCCCATTGAAAGCTAAACCCCCCTTGAGTCTGTCTCGGGTGGCAGTCCCTGCCCAAGGCTGGTGTTTTGACCTGCCATGTGCAGGGCTTTATCCCAGGGACAGGCAGGGGCATCTCTGCCCGGGGTCCCGGCTCCGCAGGCACCACCAGGGCGCTCCGGGAGGATGCGGGCGGTGGAGGTGGCGATGTCTGGGAACGCTGGCCCAGGCTGGAGCTGCAGACAAGGACCCAGACAACAAAGGCGAGGCAAAAAGCCGTCTGATAGAGGCAGCCCCGTCTGGCAGCCGGGGCTTTCAGAAGCCCGGGCATGCACTGATGTCTGCAAGCACAGCTCTTCGCTGGGCGCACAATTAACCCCGCAGCAAGATCCCTAAAGTGTCCTACAGCACACTCCAAATAGCATCCATCTGGGAAGATGAAAAAACCCAAAGAGTACAAGAGTGCAGCAAAGGAGCAAACAACTGGAGACTGCAGGGAACGGCTCTACAACAAACAAAAATTATACTTAATTTTCTGTTATTTATATTCTAAGAAAACCGCATGTTTTCACTTGCATCTCTTGCCTCCCTCCCCGAGGCACAAACACACACACAAAATGGGACAAGGGAAGACCAGGGAAAGCAGGAAGAGCAGCACAGCCAGAACACATCCCTGCTCCCAGGCTTTCCCAAATCACAGCACAAGACAACGGGTGCGAGTTTTACAACAGTGACAGCAAACACCTTTTGCTGGAGCGAGAATGCCCCGAGCAGCTGCTCAGAGCACTGTGAGTGACACCAGGGCTCACTCAGCCCAGCTTATCTGCTGAGATCTTAAGGCATTAATATAAAATAAACATAAACAAGGCATTGAATTCTGCAGGACAGTTTGCCTGGACTGGTGTGAGGGTCCCAGCACTGGGGCCAATCCCAGTCTCGGGCTCCCACGGTTCCTCATGTCTGCACCAAGATAACACTGACAGGGACCGGTGGTGTCTCACAGCCTTTTTGCATAAATAAGGACTGTTCTGCTGTGCAACCAAAATGTGCCATCAGGCTTGAAATAAAGCAACTGAAATAATTTTTTTGGTCTTATTTTAGATTATGACTTACTAATTGATGCTTGATAAAAGCCTAATGAATGATTTGTAGGCATTATAAGCATGTTAAAGAACTGAGCTTGGTTATAAGCCAAGGTCATAAGCTCTATTGACTTCCCAGGCTCTGTGGCAATTGATTAGCCATTTATTAAAATCATTTATTCACCACTTGTTAACACTTTATTTTGCTGGTCCTTCCCCAGAAGGCTTGGGACTCCACATTTGACCAGACACCTTACTTTTGGGGCACTGCCATAGACTCAATTCTAAACTGAGAGACAGACCCATAAATGTTACAACAATGTCTTTTTAAAACAGCAAAAGCCAAATTTCAAACAGGTTCAGCTCAAATCCAGCAGCCTGGTTCAACAGGGCTCCCAACAGCTCATTTGGTCTGTGCTGAACAGGGGCAGCTCCAGCCAACTCAAGAAAAGTCCCACATCCCATGACATTAAAGAGTTTGGACTGTCAAATTACTTTCACAAAATACAACGAAAGTTTCTTTCCTCGATGTAATGATGCTCATTAGCTCACCAGAGTATCAGCAAATGGAAGAGGACTGGTGCTTAAAAAGACATTCAGTTTTTGAAGGTGGTTCTACATTGAACAGCAGAAGAAAAAAGTCCCATCCAGAATTACCAAGGTGCAGCCAGGTATGGACAGCCCCAAACGAGCAGTGAGCCTCTGAGGACAGCCCTGCATCCCCCTCTGCACCCACACAGCAGGCACCTGCTGCTCTCAGCGTCCCACCCGTTCCGTGGAGTGAGTAACAGGGGTGTTTATGGTACAGCAGCTGCAATCATGCAATCAGCCTTCGTAATTAGATCTTGGCAACTCTTGAAATACTTCACTTACCCAGTTTACCTGGAAAGGTGCGACCTAAACATTCAGTGCCTGGAGACATTTGAAAGAAAAACAGAAAGCATCCGTCAGTGATGGGAGCCACCTCCGACCGGCTGCAACACACCCCAGCTCCCCTCCTGGGGACTCGGCCTGGCAGAGCTCCCCCGTGCCACAGCTGACACCTGCACCCAAACCTGCCGCCTCCGCAGGGCCAGGAGGAACAAAGCCACCCTAAGCCAGGTGCCACCACTGCTGCTAAGACCCCACATGCTTTTCCCACACACAGACACTGCTGCACAAGGTCCTGTTCCTCTCTGCCCTGCAGGGACCTCCCCAGGACTGCTCTCCTCCACCCTGATGGCATGCTGAAGCCTTATAGAGGTTTGTGAAGTTTTTGGGATCGCTCAGCCCACCCCAGAGACCTCCCTGCCCCATCCAAGAGTGCCAGACTGCCTGTCCATGGCCCTTGGCAGCACTCTGCACTTCAAGGCACCGGTGGGCTATTTGTCACATTCTGTCTCCTCTGCAAACATGTGTAGCTGAGCCTGGGTGAAAGCTCAGGGTCTCCTCACACCCCATTCCCAACTGGGGCTGTGGGGTGCTGAAGAGGAAGACCCACAGCAGAATCTTGCATAATGCCCCAGACACAATGCCCAGAAGATGTATTTTCAAGTGAGGAGAACAAAGCAGCAGAAACTTTGCAATAAAAGACAGCTCACGACTTCTCTCTCACCCATCACCATGTGACTACATGCAAAACTGAAGGGGTTGTGGGTAGGGACCCTCCCGACCCCCCAGCACAACCACAGTGCCTGACAAGCTGTGACAGTGCGGGCTGGGTGAGTGCTCTGCATCCCCCTGGGGCTCCATCAGAAAACGTGTGTACAGGACCTTTTTTATGAAGCTCATAAGAACTGTCTGTCACTGATAATGATTAATTGGTACTAATTAGTACAGTCTGATCCACAGGAGTCCTACTGGCCTGTAAAAGTGGCCTTTAACCCGAGAGCAGGGGAGGCTGTTGCTGCCAGACACACCACGCCGGGGCTCGGACACACCGCGCGCTCCGCACGCCGCTCCTGCCTCTGCTCCCACAGTGGCAGCAGAGCAGGCTGGGAGGTTCAAGGGGTTATGTCAACACATCACTGCTCCCAAATAAAGCTTAAAAAAGCTACTTTCCATGCACCTGAGAGGACAGAGATAAGCAACTTTTTCAGCCAGGAGAAGATTAAGGGTCAGAGTCGCTGTCAATTACTGCTGAATAACGAGGGATCGCAGGCTCGGAGTTGGCTCACTGAGGTGAAGTCAGGCTGATTTAGAGGGATCAAAAGTAACCATGCAAGCATGTGGTGTCACCTGAATGTACATGGGCACTGAGAGCCTCCAGGTCCCTGTGCACCACCACCCCTGTGCCAGAACGGGCACTGACACTGACTGTGATGGGAAAGGAAAGAAAGGAATTCTGCCGAGCCAAACTCCGACGTGTGGCAACAAGCTTGGACCTCCTCCTCCTCCTCCTCAGCCAGCTCACTGCAGAGCCTGAAAAGGGGTGGGAGGCTGGAAAGGAGTGAAAGGCCATAAGAAGACTGGAGGCCAAAAAGGGGTGGGAGTCCCAAAAGGAAGAATTAAAAGCTGAGAACAAGTGGACGCCAAAAAGGCTTGGGAGGCCCCAAAGGGTGGGAGTCCAAAGGAAAGCTGAAAAAAAGAGCCCCCCATGTCAACAGCTGGCTGGATCAGGATCAGCTTTTCTCTGGTTAAATTTCCAAAAGGGTAGAAAGCAACATCTCTCCTCGCTCCATGCGATGCCCCCACTGGTGCACAGCAGGCAGAGCTGTGCCCTCCCCACCTGTGACACCCTGTGCACGCTGAGGCACAACATCCTGTCTCATCTGAGATGTCTGATGGCCTGGGATGTGTGGGAGAAACAAGCCTGAGCCCTCTGAAGTCAGGCAGAACTTCGGGACGCTGCTTCTCCCCTCTCAGAGCACTCCCGCCTCTCCCAATCCTCACATCTGCCCTTTGGGTTCAGCCGCGCATTTGCCAGCTTTTTAAATGCAAATGAGAATTGGCACATCAAGTCGGTGCTTTAAACCTGACCAGAGCCACCCTCAGCTCTCCTCCCTCCCTCCCTCCATATATGCATAACTTTTTTTATGCAATCGGCAGCCGGGAAGAGATACAGGGAGTGGCTGAGCCGTCGGCGCACATTCCCGGTGGATCGGTGCCCGGAGCCCTTGTGCAGCCGCAGTCCTGCCAGACGGCTCCATGCGAAGGGTGGCTCACACTGTCTGCCTACCAGCAGCAGCAGCGAGGAACCAGTAATTACACTGGCTGGACCAACACCTGCTCGTGGTTTTGTCTTACACTGTTTGTGCAACCCGACAGGCTGCCAACAAAACAGAGATGTGCTTCGCCCGAGCAGGTGAAAACATGAAGCGGGGAATGGAGCTGCCGTGTTGGTCCCACAACGCCTCTGTGCAACACATGCTGGAAAATCATTGCTGGTTGAGCCTGCAAGAAAGCTGCAAAGCAGAGAGAAGCATGGCATGCACTGAGAAGACAAGTCTTTGCTGTGGGAGGAGGGAAAAGGGCTGCCCTGTCTGCAGAGCCAGCTCCTGGATCCAGCCCCACACTGGTGCAGGGCACATGGATGCTCTTTGCTGGGCTGCAACATCAGCACCAAAAAAGCCTGGCTGGCCAGAAGAGTCCCGCTAAACTGGGCATCCCACAGGACATGGCAGCGCTGCCCAGCCTGGAGAGCAGAGTTGCTCCCAAAAAAAGCCCTGTGCCAGTTCACACCAGAAGTGCCCATTCCCACGCCAGGGGATCCAACCCCGCACGATGTCTCTTGCTCACAGAGCTGGAGCATGGCACCAAGGTGGGAAAGGGAGGGTCAATACCCTGAAGGCTCAAGGACAAAGTCCCCAAAGGAGCACTTGGACCAGCCTCAGCCTTCGTTGCCTTTCTGCATGGCAGGAAAGCCAGGATCAGCTCCAACCCCACCAGGTCACACCCAAGATGTGCTCCCCCCTACCCCGTCGGCAGATGGGATTTGTTGTACGTGATTTGTCCTGGAATAAAAACACCAGCCCCACCTCTTGCAGCCTGTTTACTGAAAGCCACTAAAAATTAAACAGAGGCAAAAAGTGTATCCCAGCAACATCTGGAATTTATCCCTTCTTCCTTCTGCAAGAAAAAAATAAATCACGCTCTATTCTTTTAGAGAAAGAAAAGTGATTATATAGAATTATAATGCTGGAAGAAGATAGAGAAGAGCAGAGATTTTCTTTGAAACGCTGTTTGGACAATTAAAAAGGGACAGTTCCAAAGAAGCAGCAAATCCTATCTCAGCTTCTTCCGCCCTGTCTCACAGTGCCAGCCTTTCCTCCCATGCCTTGGCTAAGACACTTAAGAAAGCGACAGATTCTTTTCATCCTTGCAAGACCTTAAGTACGCTAGAAAGAAAACCAGCTCTAAGGCCTATGTAGTTAAAGATACACCAAACAAAAAAAATCATTCTTCCAATTCCTGCCAACAGGATTCGAAGGTGCCTTGATTTCTTTGGGACCAGCTTTCCAAAAGGAGGGGTCAATCTTTTCCCAAGAGATCCAACGCACTGTCTCGCCAGACAGAAGAACGGAAAGGCTTTAAATATTAAAACAGGAAAGACTATCAGGATTAATATGAGGATGCAAGGTCAAAGTGAGATATCCTCCACTTCCTCAGGCTCCTGATCCCAGCATAGTCTCACAGAGACACCTGACCCCAGCCCCAGCCTGGATTCAGAGGGAAACCCTTCCCAGCCTTCCCAAGGGGGGAAGTGAAGCGGGCTCTCTCATGCTGAGCCCACAGAAGTGCCTCCAGCTACTGAATTACCCAACAACTTAAACAAACTGCATTGATCAGCCTGGAAAGCAAAGCTGCAGCTCTTGGCATGTGCCCAGTCAGGAGGGTACAGCTGCATTTTTCACCTGCAAGCACTTACAACTGTAGTAAGAGACACCCCTTTCCCAGCCCTGACACCTCTCCCTGAGGGGAAACACCAAAGGGCAAACCACAGGCAAGAGGGAACCACTGCTCCAGACACCTTTCAGACAGAGCAGAGCCTCAGCAAATGACAGGTATGTCCAGTTTTGCAATCGAGGGCAAGGCTGTTCCTAGAACAAGTCCATTACTCGGGCTCCTCAACCCCCATCTCCTTGGCTGCACGTGGACTGGATGCAGGATTTCATCAGGACATTAAACTCAGAAGCTGTAAAATCACTATGCAAAAACCCAATTATACCTATTTTCGTAACTGCCAATTTAAGCTTGTATTTAGGTCCCCTCACATACCCCTATGTTACATAAAGCATTTCTTCCACTTGAAGTGTAGCTTTCTAAAGGCCATTTTGCTTAATTTAATAGAAGCTTAATGTGGGTCTGCAAATCTCTAGAAATGCAACCAAGGAAGACACATGGCTGTGAGACAGAGCGTGATCCACTCCCCGAGCACCCAGCGAGAGCAAGGGGGGATGAAAGGCATCTCCAAACCCATGAACCTGCTGTGACTGGAGTGCACTTGTGGTCTGAAGAGCAGCAAAACCCCACGGTCAAGTCAAAAGAGAAGTTCTTGAACATGTGCAGGCACTGTTAACTCCCTCGAGACCGGCCGGTGCTCCACAGGCTGCACAGCAGGATGGATCCTTCCCTCCCTGCACCACGAGGAGCTGAGCTGAGCCCACTTGGGCATGCTCCCCTCAGATTTGAGTGAGCTGCTTTCTGCACTTCCACTGAATAAACGCAGTCATCTCTTTTTCTTTCTTTTTTAAAAAGCTGCATTAATAAAAAGCTCATAGTGAATCTATTAAATTGAGTCTGTCCATTACATTTATTGTTCCTTACAACTCAGGCCTGGCTGGCAAGTCAGTGGAGGCTGAGAAGTATTTATCAAGAAAACCCATGAGAACAATGAGGATTCAAAGCTGTCAGCAGGACGGGATATGTTTGTAACCCTGTAGTTGTTCTGCACCTCACTTGGAGCACGTGGGACCCACATCAGACACCTCTGCCCCCTCTCCGTGTCCTTGAGCCCATCTCTGCCACATCAGCCACCACCTGCATTTCCAGGAAAGGCTGAGAAATGCACAGGGTGTATATACTGCTACCAGTAAGTCACACGAGAGAAAAATAAATCACTGATTGCATTACACATCAGTGATCAGTATCATTAAGCGTTACACACCTCGTGTGTGTCTGAGCTTGCTGGAGAGGGAGACACTGAACTTGAAAACACATCTTCCCATTAAAGCAGAGTCCCATTACAGTAATAGAAGTGTAACAATAAAAACGAGATTCCTGATTATTATATGGGAAATAATTGCAGTTTAAGATAATTTTCCTCTGAATTGTATGAAGCAGGTGTCCATCAATCATGTTGTTCCTTAAGTGTCCGAAAGACATCACTGAGCAGGCCAAGGTACTTTCGGAGCTCAGTGCTAAACAGCCTAATCAGTATATGTTATTCCAAGTTACTGAAACCAAGAGACCACCCTTGGTAAGGCGGAATAATGGGGGCAATAATGAAAACACAGGAAGAGCAGGACTTGCTCCCCCAGAAAAGCAGCCAAGACATCTGCCCTCAGTGATGCTGAGCCCTTGCAGCCCAGACCTGTGCAGGGGACACTGATGCACTTTGAGTCTCGAGGAACGAGGTCTTGCTGCACAAATACCTGTGAAGAGCCCAAGGAAATGCAGCCCAGTTTCAGGCCTGGAGCACCACCAAGGACAAGCCCGAGCCTGGGCAAGCTCAGCTGCTGAGCTGTGGGTTTTACCCTGTGGCCCCAAGAGCCGGCTGGGACCCTCAGTGCCGTGGGAAACAGCACGGGAGGGTGTGGGAGGCACAGGGCACAGCTCTGCTTTGGGGAGATCTTCTGTTTTCATAAGAAATAACAGCATTAATCATAACATTAAACAGAAACCGCTAAGGGGGAGAATTTCCAGGCTTGCTCAGCACAGAGCCCAACCCGCAGGGGGACAGCCAGCAAGCGGCCATGGCAGGGCAGCTTCCCTGGGACTCGTCCTCGGCAGCCAAAGCCACGGATGGAAGAGGCAACGAGCAGATTCAGGACTGTTGTAGGACTCGGGCTTGGAAATGTTAGTCTTAACGCTCAGCGGTTAGATGTCTTATGGGAATTCATCCAAATGGCACTGCTTCCTTCCCACTTGCCCTGCAGGTAAATCTAGCATGTGGCTTACACAATCTGTTGACTTAAATAAAGCAAGGGCAGAAGAAGAAAGCTGTTCAGACATCAGGAGAGACTCATCAGTCCTTTGGGCAAAAGTCTGGGTCACTTCCCCCTCCCCAGCGTACTCGGGGTGTCAGCCAGGGCCCCAAATCCCACTGTGGGAGCACATGCAGTGAGGGTGCAGCAGAACTGCTCACAGCGCTCAAAACATCAGCAAAAGGACAACAACGACACGCTGCCAAATCCTTCCATGTTTTTGGCCAGCATCAGTGCTTAAATTCAATTTAGAGAAATTGGAGTCCATGAGCTCTGTGTTCCAGTCAAGTCCTCTGAAATCAAACACAACTGAGCAGTGACTGTACAGGTCTTCCAGGGCTCAGGGAGACGGGGCCACAGCCACTTCCAAACCTCACTGTGTTGTTCCACCTGTGCTTCCAGCTTGCCTCTGGAGTAACACTCATCCATCCTGCGGACGTGGGATGTTTCTAAAGCACTGTGAGACCACTCCATGCTCTGCAAGTTCAAGATCTTGTTGGATGAACATATCTCAGGCGCAAAACCAGTTGCAGTGTGCAAAGCTGAAGAGCAGGCAGGCTCTGGCAGTGAGGGGTCCAGAGTGAGCCCACCAGCAGCCTCATCCCTGTGTCTCTGGAAACTTCTTGTCCTGCTGTTTCCTATTGCTGTTCTCAAACTCTCTCCTCCTCACAATCAACTCCAGCACTGAGGGCAGCCCTGGGGCTCCTCCACTCCCGACTGTGGCAGGAGCAAACAGCCTCCCCCAAAGCAAAAGACTAAAACCTGAACAGAGAATTCTGACACGGCTGCAACCACGGCTGTTTTGTTATTGGAGCTACAAAGGGAAAATGAGTTCTCACCATTAGTGAAATGGGACAAAAGTAGAGGAAGGCTACCTTGTAAGATTTTGGTCATCCTCCCTCTGAAATTTTAAACTACTGAAGATGCATTTGGAAGGAAAACTGACTGCCTGTCCACCACTGTCTAAGATGCTGCACGGTCATTCTGCGTGGTCTGCCAGTGACAAATCCTACCCTGAGCATTAACACATGTTAATAAAGTGTAAGGCCAAATTCTGCGAGTAAAGCACAAAATGACTGAGATCTGCAACAGCAGAGACACACTTTGCCACTACAAATCCTCACAGTACAAGTTCCTGTCTAAATCTCAAGGTAAGTAGAAGAGCCTTCCACAGCAGTGAGGACGGTGAGCTCCTCAGGAGGCAAGCTAGACACTCAATCCATCTCTCATATCAGATCTACGTTAACATTTAAACAGGACCTGCTGTTGTGATCTTTAGCAACGAGCAGATGTGGTTTTGAGTAATGGTTAGCGTTACTTAACTGGTTATATTCACTAATGTAATTGACACCTATTCCATCATCCTTAATACACCCACTTCTTTCTCCGATACCATAAATAGATTAGAAAAGTTTCTGCAGATGGCCATGACCCCATTTGTTTGTGCACTTAGCCATGTATGAATCACTCTTGGCTTGTAGCAGCACTCTGGAATTACTGAAAGATAACTAGTCGGCACAGACACCAATAAATGAATCATGCTTTCCACAAGACCAAACCTTTGGGCTTTTACAGACTCCAATTACAAAGTAAGAAGAAAAGAACAAAGAAATTACTCAGTCTATTTGCACAAAGTCATGCAGAGTTGATTCACAGTTCTACAGAATTATTACTGACAATCATTTGTAGGGGGTTAGAGTAACAAACTAGCTACTTTACATATTGGACAGAATGAAGAGATGGAAAAAAAAATGCCAAACCATGTCCTACATATACTCTTTGAAAAGTAGCCTTGATTTTTGTTCCAGTACCTCTTTTCATTCTTGGTATGCTCCAAGCCTGGGGGTTAATCAGCTTTCATTTGCCAAGGCTAAATTCTGCTTTGCTGAGTTGCTTGGGCCAAGTTTGCAAATGTGGGAAATCCTGTTGCACCTGCTGAAGTGCACAAACCTCACGCCAGCAAACCATCACAGGCACAATCCCTCAACTCTACAGGCATCAGAAGGGCTTCATAAATGGCTCAGAGAACTGCCATGTGCAAAAGCACTCACCTTTCTAACTGCACATTTTTGAATGCATACTGCAAGTGAAAAATCACCCGGTCCAAGGCATTTTATTAAAGATATGTGTGAGACTGAATACACCAAACACCAAGGTGTGAAACACTTGAAAGCGCTGTGGACATCCACCAACACTGACAACTTGTGAGGCGAGTTTCCAAAGCTGTGCAAGGTATCTTTATGTAACACCACAGCCCAGGACACACCAATACACACCACACACAGCAAAAAACACACCCTCTGCTGAAGGGAGCACAAGCCTAGTCCTGTATCAATGAGAAACTGGAAGTCTGACTACTTGGAGAAAAAAGGGGACGCTGATGGATTGCAACCTCAGCAATGCTACCTTACTGAATGCAGAGAAAAAGTAGCATTAAATTAAAGAAATCTAAAAGTGAAGGCAAACTTGATGCCAGCTTGAGCCTGAATATGGATCAGTGTGCTGGTGGTAGCATCTCTGAACCGAAGAAAGTCAGTTTGGGAAAGAATTGAAATTAAATGTACACAATGCTATTTGTCTAAGGCCTCCAAGTGATGCCACCCTTTATAGGTAACCGAAGTCCCAACTTACTGGGTGAATTTAACTTGGAAATGAAATGTGTGCCCTGTTTTACACACCTGCTCCACTTGGTCCACAAGCAGAGAGGAGCTGCCAGCCTGGTACAGCTTAGAGCCAGAGCTCAGGAGAGGCCAAAACCAGCACCAGAAGAGCCAGCGCATGGCTCTAAACTGAGCTGGGAAAACTTGCTTATTTGTTCTCATGCTTGAGGCTTCTGATTTCTGAGGAGAAGTATAAACTCCACCCCAAAACTGTCTCCAAGAAGGAAAGATGCTAAGGAAGATTTAAATTAAAACCTTAATAAACATTCCCAATTCCTACCCCTCCACATTACTACATAAATTAATGCAACAAACTCTCTTGTATAAGAATATGTAGGCGACAACAACCTTCTCCCTTTGACAAGAGTTTATCTGAGGATGTGCTGTAGATAGAAGGGAAGGAAAAAGGTTCCCAATAGGGTTGTCTTTAGAAAGCTTGAGTCACTGGAACCACAGTTTCCAGGTGCAACACAAGACTAAAAGGATGTGTGTGCTAAAGAGTAACATGTCCTTCAGAAGGAAAAAAAATGCTAAATCAGGAACCTGCAGAATTAGGTGGATGCTTGGATAAACACTGTACAACACACCGCAGCAAAAATGCTAATGCAGGTTTAGTTTTCACACCGGAGATATTTCAAAAGACTTGCAAAGCTTTGATAATATTTAACATCTTTACTAATTTCCTTTTTGGTGCAATCATAAATTTACCTGGCTAGCCAAAAGATCTGGGATGAACTACAAGTTCTAGCTGGCTCCAAAGCCAACAAGAATAATGTGTGCTGTTACTATTTTCTCTGAAAACATACCTCTGCAAAACTGACTCAAAATGAGAAAAGAAATTGTGAAACTGTCATTACAAAGAAGCATTTAAAATGCAGATCAAAGTGCTGCCTTAGAAGCTGTATTCCTTGCCAAATCATCAAAGCTCTCTTTACTCTCAATAGCTCCCCAAATCCTCTGATTTGGATGATAAATTCCTACAGCTGAAATTTATCTGCTTTAAAAAAACAAAACAAAACAAAACCAAAAAACTAAAAAAACAA
>VXBX01006399.1:536019-571200 GCA_013400415.1 Scytalopus superciliaris
AGGGAGTCAGCTGGTCCGACCTCCCTGCTCCGGCGGGGTCATCCCAGAGCACATGGCACAGAGTTGTGTCCAGACGGCTCTGGAATATCCCCAGTGGGGGAGACTCGGCACCCTCCCTGGACAATCTGTTCGGTGCTCGGTCACGGCACAGCAAAGAAGTTCTAACTCACGTTCAGGTGGAACTTGCTGGGCATCAGTTCCTGCCCGCTGCTCTTGTCCCATTGCTGGGCACCCCCGAGCAGAGCCTGGTCCATGCTCTGCCCCCTCCTCAGGCACTGACAGACACGGATGGGGCCCCCTCTCAGGGCTGAACAGGCTCAGCTCCCTCAGCCTTTCCTCCTAAGAGATGCTCCACTCACCCTGACCCTCCTGCACCCACCCACCCAGGACCTCTAACTCACCACCCACACTGCTGAGCCCACCCCTCTCGGAGCCCACCCCAGGTGGGTCTGACATCACCCATTGCTCCCAGTCTCCACCAGGACCTGGCAGAGATTTTGCAAATCAGCCCACAAAGCACCTGGATTTCGGAATCCTGCAGGAAAACCACCCACAAGCTGGGCTCAGCCCACAATGCCCACCCTACTGTTGGGACCCCCTTTGCTCCCAGCCCTGGTCCCCCAGCACCGAGCCACACACAGCCAGTACCAAATCTGGCATTTCAGGCAAAATATGGGAAAGACTGGAAATGTGGGGGAAAAACCTGAGCCATGGCTGAACTCCATTTAAATTCTATTAGTTCCAATGATGCTGCTTTCTGCTCAGAAACTATTCCAGACAGAGACATTCCCACTCTGTTTCATACCATATGCTTTAAAATGGAGTGACCCCATTTACTCCATAGACAGGTAAAAAGAACAAACATCATCTCTCCCTGAGGGCTCAGCATGCCAAGCTTTAGTCAAGACACATTTTGGTTTTTTCCCTGGGAAATAAACCTGTGAAAACAGAGGTTTATAATGAAAATGCTGAAACAAGCTTAACTACAGCGGTGCGAAGTAGCTGCTGTAATACTTGGTGAATCCTGTTACTGGGAGATAAAGACAGCTTCAGTTATCTTCTAAGAAAACATATTTTTCCGTAATTGTTGATAGCTCTGATTTAGGATTTGGGAGTATCTGAAGAGTCCTCAGCTGGGCCTGAGCTCCCCAGAGATGCTGTTGGGAAGATGCACCAAGACAGGGACAAGCAAGTGCCCTGTAGAAATCCTATTCCTACAAAGCTGGAGCAATCCCTCATGATGGATGGTGTTGAGAGCTGGGTCAGGCATGATGGCACTCACTGGTGAGGTTTAACCTTTATTCACCCCCCCAAAACTGGAATTTATTTCTACATGACTCCCTACAAACTAATGTTAAATACCCACCTGTGCTTTATTCCTGCGGCCCTATCCAGTCCTGTGAAAATGCCTGGAGAGAAGGAACAAGGAATTTCCAGGTTGTTTAATCTTTTACTCTTTGACACTTGACAGATGGTAACTCCCAACAATTACTAATCCAAAGGAAACACGGAAGAGGATCGTGTGGCTCAGACAGAAACAAGCTTTGAGAAGTCTGTGCTTCCCCGAAGTGAGTTATCCAAGGAGTGCCATTCCCAAAGGCGGGAGGGGCAATGGGTTGGCACCAGAGGTGGGAATTAGTGTGCAAGGAGAGAAGGGACAATTCCCTGAAAAAAAATCCATTGGAGATGAAGCAATTCCAATCCTATTTTTTCACTTTGTTCCCTGCCTCAGTTTCCTCATCAGTAACACAGGAGGGGTAATCCTTTCCTTGCCTTTTGGCCAGTTCCTCCAGGCTGGTCCTGGGGGCTCCATTTCTTTTGTGGCAGTCAAACTTTTAGAAATGCTTCATGAAAATGTGAAGCAGCTTTACCCCTGTTACAGGGACATGAGCCTTGGGCGGGGGGGAGCCCAGCAGCCCCAGAAAGGCCATCAGGACAATTAAAGCCAGGCACACACACACACAGAGTCAAAACTCTGAAGACAAATGCCCGTTCAGATATGCTTTATCAATCAACCCACATTTATGATTATTTAGTGGAAATACATTTTCATATGATTTTTTTCAAACACTTGGCGGTTCAATATTAGAGACCATTTCCCAGTGGACTTTGCTTGACTGTTCTGGAGTAGCAGATGCAAGCTAAGCTGAGCCCAACAGCCTGCAAATAACAGCTTTTGCACTTAAAACACGTAGCACTGCCATAAATAACTCAAGGTGAACACTACAAAATGGTCTCAAGCAAGTAAATGCAGCTCTAAGTAATGTATTATTCTTCTGTGGCAGGTCAGTTCCTTGAGTGGTGGGTTACAGACCCCTTTTCCACAATCTCTGCTGCAACAAGCACAGCTCTACCTTTCCCAGCTGGGCATGGCATCACCCACAGGCCCAGGGACAAAGGCTCCAGCTTCAGATGCAGGCTGCTGCAAGTTCACACATCTTCCCAACCTTCTTTAAAAATAAAGAGAAAAAGTAACTGTTTGCAAGTTGATGCTGGTTTAAAAACGCTCTGTTTACCACCATCCCCATTTCATCTGAACGACTCATGAGGCTTTAAGAACAATCAGCATTTTTCCACCATGATTTAAGAACAAATAATTAAAGTCATCCCAGATGGGCTTGTAAAAATTAAAAGTACATCAGCTAAGTTAAACACTTCGCCCTGTTCTTTGTAATGACACCATCCACCCTCCAGCACACCGTGTTCGTCAGTTTCTTCTGTCCCAGCAGCAAATACTGGTCGGTGGGACAATCCCAGAGTACACTGTTGTTGATTTTGGCTCCTGCATTCTGTCACTGCTCAGATTTTTTCCACTTCTTTTTATGTTCTCCCTGGAGACACCTCTGACGGCTCCAGGATGAGTCTGGCACTGAGAGATCTCCCTTTGCTTCCCGGATTTGCCATAAAACTTCAGGATGAGCAGAGGCTGCTCCCTGGGCCTCAGACTCTTTAGCCATGGAAAAGGATACACAGGAGCTTCAACATCATCTTGGTTGGGTCCTTGTGCAAACTGAAGGACCATCAGTCTGCCCTGGCTAGTTTGGGACTATAACTTAATTTTGCTCATTGCCAGACCAGAAGTCATGCATTTGCCTGTGCAGTCATATTTAAATCTTTCCATTTATTCCTCACTGCAACACTTCATCACTAGTTAAATCAGCAGCATTAAGGACAAATTCATAAAATGTATTTGGAAAGCACAATCCACATGAGAAATAACTAAGAGTCAAATTGTATTCTTCCAAAAGTGGTTGAGACAATCTGAGGAAAAACAAAACAAAAAAACTCCCCAACTCCCCAAAGCTTTGTTAACTAAACACTTGTCCATTAAAGAGTCCAAATATTTCACAGCATTAGTCTTTGGATTAATGTTAAATCGATACACACTAACGCAATAGGGCAATAGTTACCATGGTGAATAATTCTATATTTATTTTCACGCAAGCCTTATTTCTAACAATTCCAGACATGGTTTCCACTTTCTGGTGACTAACCTCTTAAGTTTGTTTTTTTTAACTGTTTGGTGCCAGAAACTCACGTTTTCTCCCCAGCAATTCGAACAAGGTCTGTGCCACAGCAGAGGATGGTGAGACAGGGACAGGGATGCTCAGCACCTCAGCTGAGGGCTGCTCTGGCCTCAGGTGTGTATGGGATGTTCTGGACTCAGCCTGTGGTAGACAATCTTTGCCATCCTTGCTTGGACTGGCAGGAGCCTTTTCCCTCTGTCCCCATCCTGTCTGTAATGCGGATTTTTACTGAAGCCACCAGAATGTCATTCCAACCCATCCTGTCTCGTTTTGGGGCCTGATATAACTCCAGATATAACTGGCGTCACTGGAAAGACCCCACCTTGCCTTTACATTTTACCGAGGCGCTGGTAGGAAACACATCCCTGCACTACCGAGCCCTCAGGAGCCCCGGCTCGCCTGCTCAGCCCGCCGCACGCCCTGTGCGCGGACACCCGGGTGGCACACGGGAGACACAGCAGCGCTGAGCGAACAGTCTGACCCGCACACACACGAGAACAGTCCCCGGAGTCTTTGCCGGTTTGTTTCCTGCGGCACAATGGGCACTTTGGGCAGGCGCGACCCTGAGCTGAGCGAGGGCTCCGGGCTCACCCCGGGAAGGACTGAAGCGATGCTCAGCCCCGCTGTGTCTGCGGGGCCCTTTGGGACCCCCAGCCCAGCCCAGCCCAGCCCAGCCCAGCCCNAGACAGACGGACAGACAGACAGACAGGGCTCGGCTGAGGCCACCGGGCAGGGCCCACTCACACCCCGGGCGGCCATCGCTGCCCCATAAACCCGTGGGAAGCCTCCCCAGCAGAGGGGCAGGGCCGGCCCCAGCCAGGAGGGCCGGGACAGACTGAGGGTCCCGGGACAGACTGAGGGTCCCGGAGCAGAAACGCTCCCAAAAAATGTCTTTTCCTCGGGTCTGTTTGCTCGGCTGCTGGAATGCTTTCAGCCGAGTGGTTAGTGTTACGTGCTAAACCCGAGCCATCCCTTCTCTGCCAGTCCCCAGTGCCACACCTGGCACGGGACCCGCTGCCTGTGTGTCCCCCGGTTTGGTTTGAAAGAGCCTTTCTGCAGGGTTTGGTCACAGTTTGGGCTCGGGGGGGATCACACACATCGCACCGGGTTGTTTCAGCCCCTCCTGGCTGCGGGGAGCTGAATCCTCCCTCGCAAGGCTTTATTTTCCAACACGAAAGAGGCAAAACTGATAGCCTGTGAGCCTGGTTTTCAAAGAGGATGAAAAGGAAAGGTTTGAACTCCAGATGAGAGAATAGCCTTAAAATGTACGTTTTGACCTCCTGGGGTGTTGCAGCCCCAAACTCAATGTGCTGTCTCTGGGGATGAGGCTCTCTGGGGGCTCTCCGTTTCCTAAATCACATTCCAGGTGAAACAGAGGCCTCAAAGACCTTGTGTGAGCTGAGATAATCAGCAGCCTCAGCGGTTCTCTGAGCTTAAAAAAGTGGCTAAAGCACATTGTGTATTGTACATCCAGGTGTCAGTGTGGTATACAATAAAATAACTGCACGTGGGATGTATATAAAACATCACCCACTGTCCATCACCAATAATCTCCGGTTTAATGGGGACATTTGAAAAGCCACATTTTTGCACTTCTTTCTCAAATCATGTGGAGTCTTGCCTGAGCCTGGTACTGCTTGGCACAAAGAGAACTTACAGGCACATCTAATTAAATCGTATGAATCAGGGATATTGAATTGTTGAAGGTTTTTTTTTTTTTTCCCCTTGTTGTTGTTATTGCAGTTTTAGATTTCTAATGATTCCAATAATACGTGAAATTATTAATTCTGAGGCTTAAGAGAAAACACAAAAAAAAGACACCTTTTTGGGACTCCAGGGGCTGCGTGCGAATCTGATTTTCCAAATGAAAAGAGATATAATATCAGTTAAAACCTAAATGCTTCACTTTCGCAAATCTTTTATGCTAGATTTTATACAGCTAATACATCGCCAATGTTTCCAAGGAAACCAATATGCCCTGTTCTCACTGAAACAAATCTCACTATTAAAACAATTAAAAACTTAATCTGGGTTCCCTCCCTTCCTCCCCCTGTCTCCTTTTGGTAATATCATGTGCATTTTAATTAAAAACACGATTGCAATGAATTTTTTACACATACGTAGGGCCACGGCATAAATTACCTACAGGAGCCTTGACTCGGGAGCGTAATCATCAGGAACGAAATATATTGTAACAACTGAGCAAAGCCAAATTAACGGGAGTCTTGATGAATCAATTATAGCCACTGCTCATCTCTGAAGGCCACAGCTGATGGAGAGCAGTCTAAAACTCTGCCTGGCTGTGAAAAACCTAGGTTTAGGTGTGGGTTACCCAAATTCCTGGCTCTCAGCTGACACCAAGAGAGTCCTGGCTGGCGGAAGCTCTGGCTGTCCAAAGAGGAAAAGGCAGCTGGCAAAGGGCTCCGGCACTCGGCTCTTGGGAAGGAATTCTCCCGGTCTTTGCTGCTGGGTGACCGAGCAGTGGGTTTGAAGGTCACGGTGTGACAGGATGCATCCGCTTCCCAACCCGCTTCCCAGCCCGCCGCTGTACTGACCCTTCCCCGCAGGCAGGGGGGATGCCGTGGGACAGAGCTGCCCAGAGCAGGCTCAGAGACACCTCCTGCCCTTGCGCTCGGTGTAAAACATGTATAGATGTGGCTCTTGGGGACAGGGTTGGTCATGGCCCTGGCAGTGCTGGGGGAACAGAGGAACTGGATGATCTTAGAGGCCTTTTCCAACCTAAACAATTCTGGGATACTGTGAAATTAATCAAACGAGAAGCCCCAACACATCCACCTGGACCCGCACACTCTGCAGTGAGAGAGGGACAAAGGGAAGGCTTCAAAATCCAGCACTGGTAGCAGGCTGGGAAAATCTGATGGGGCTTTACAGCCACTGTCAAAACACCTCCCTCCAGAGCTGGGTCTTGGTGGCACAGACATCCTCCTTTTGAGAAAGTTCCTTGTTCTGCCAGGTTCTGTGTGTGAGATTTTGGGAGTGCAGGCCTGAGCTGGCAGCTCAACCCAGTGCCAGAGGCACCTTCCACTGGGGAGAGCATGGCCCCATCCCAGGGACGGCGGCGCTCGGAGAAGCTGCCGCGCTGCTCGAGCCTCTCTTGGTTTGTTTGTACTGACTTCGAGAGCACCACTGCTGTCCTAGGAGCTGGAAAACAAACAGGAACCCCGGGTGCCAGCGCCAAGGAACTTAAAGCCTCGATGCAAACACACAGTTCAGGCTCTGTGCTCCAAGTGCTTTGCTGGTTTGATCTGAAGAGGTATTAGGATCCAGCCGCGGGGCTTCGGGGTCTGTGTGCTGAGGAGAGGGATCTGCAGGTCAAGAGGCTCCTGAAAAGAGGAAACTGGCTCCAAGCACGAGGAGTGAATGCCATTGGGAAGGCAGCAAACACAGCCCCGCTCTTTGTTCCCCCTCATTGTGTTCCCGGCTCTCCCTGCTGCACATTCACTCGGCTCCTCTGTTCCCCTTGTGTGCGACTTCCACTCCCGTGACAAGAGGCCGAGCACGCAGGAAGGGAGCAGTCGGCACGTGGATGTTTCATGTGGATCCAAGAGCTAAATCTGGCCCTGGCTTGTGTGCTCCCCCGGCTCCCCAGGGAGCAGAAGGGAAACACAGCCAGAGCTGCTTCCTCCACCATTGTCTGAGCACTGGGACATCCTTCTGCCCGCGCCGGCCAAGGGCAGGGGATGGGGATGGGGTGTCTGGGAAGCTTCCAGTTTGCCTCACGCCTCTGCACTGGATGGAGAAACTGGAGTGGGGCCCAGGCTCTGTCCTCCCTCCCTGGGATTCCCTTAGGCTTTGGGTTGCCCAGAAGATTTAGGGAAATGGATCTTGCTCGCTCCGTTCACACACATCTTTTAGGGTACTGCATGTTGCTGTGTGCTCTTTGCAAATGCAGTTTCCTGTGAAAAAAAATCCCAGCCTTGCTAACATCCCACATGTAATGTGATACATTCCCATTCATACACACTTCCCACCACTCCGACACGCAGCACTGTACAACCAGAGAGACAAAGTGTACGGCACGTCTGCACTCAGAAATGCCGAATTCCTCTGGCGTGCAGGGGGTGACTTGGGGTTATTTGGGTGTGTTTCTCCCCCCCCACCCCTTCCAGAAGAGTTTGGAAAATTACTTTCCACCATCTGCCCTGCCAGAGCTAGGAAATATTTGGAATACATTCCATTCTCCTAATGAACACGCAGCAGCAGGGGTGCTGCAAATGAGAGAGACAAAATCTTTCTAATGAACAACAAATGAACTAGAAATCACATCTACATCACTTCAGCTTTTGTTGCCTATAGCTTTAGGGTGATTCATGGAGACAAAAATCAATGAATGTGCTGGAGACCCAGGTCTAGCACGGTGTGCAGAAGTCTTGCCGTGACCCAAGCCATATTTGTTTTGGATACAAATACAGACTCTCACTAGCTTCCTTTTCCTTTAATTGACAAAAAAGTAGGGGAAAAATTTAAGTATGGTCCCTACAACTCTTGTTAACGCTCTTCAAAACGTGTTGAATTTATAGGATACTGTCAAACTCATATTAGTATTCATGACACAAATCATGTTGCTTCCAACTGGTGTATAGAGCTGTATCATGCTCTTTTGTTAAAAAAAAAAAAATAATGCACTCAAAATGAAGAAATTAGTGATTCTTTCTCAGAGGAAAAGGGCCAAAAAGCTCCACTCAATCCACATTGTCCAGAGACTGGGGATGGATGTTGCTGAGCATGGATGGAGGTGAATTTCCAGATCCACCACAGTAGAAATTAAGGGCTTCTCTCAAGTACTGTATGTGCCATTACGAATATGCAATTACCTGCTCTTCTTTTAAGAGTTTTGCCTGCTGCAAACAAGCCAGACATAAGCAAGTTTTCAGCCAAGGCTTTTGTTGTCAGAAACTTGGACATACAATGTGGAAACCTCAGTTCAAGGCTCAGACGCTGTGCAAGGGACACTGTGACCCATCACAGCTGGCTTTAGCACAGAAGTGTGAGGAATAAGGCATTCCTAGAACTGCAACCCATCCCATCCGTACTTGCAAAAACTCTGATCAGATTCTGTGACTTTTCTTCAAGCCTCCTAACAGGTGGATTTATTTTCTTACACAGTCCACAAGCTCTCACCCAAAATACTCAAGAAGTGACAAGTGCCAACAGAGAACTCAAATCATCAGCTCCAAAGCTGAGGCATCTCTCAGCTCTTCCCTTAAAGGTAAAGCCATGGGAGCATTGGGAATGTTACACCAGCCTGCACTGAATATCATCACAGTGGCCACGGCAGTGCAAAAGCAGCATTGCCAAGCCAGGCAGATGTAAATGCTAGAACAGGGAAGGGACAGAGTCTCAGAAATGGAACTTTAGAAGACACTTTGCACACTACTCTGAAATCCTAGATTGATGCCAAACATTTCCTAGAGCACTCCTAGAGCACAGAGTTCCTTATAGGAAACATCACCAAAGAGTGAGTTTGGAAACAAGTACTAAGAAATCCATCTTGTTCTGCCTTACAGGAGGTTTCTGAAAGCCTGGAGCCCCAGAGACATGCACAGAGCAGCCCCATCCTAAGGGGGAAAGGTGATGGCTCTACAGGGACAGCAATACCTGCTCTTCTCTGCAATCTCTGCATCCTCCATGGGGTGCAGGAAGATTGGGATAGAAGGCATTGCACTGGCTTTCCTCCCTGCACCTGGTGCTTTCACCTGGTTGTGTGCTGAGGCGCTGATTTTTTGGTGTATGCCCTCATTTTCTGGGAGCCTGACTCTGCAATTCCTTCAAGCATTTAACCTGCAAGAAAGTCAGCAGCTTCCCCAACAAGACCTTACATGACCAGACCTTCTTATTTAATCCCATCTCCTGCACACACGTTCACCTTCCTTGTCTCCAATTCCTTGCGGTTTCATCCACCTGAAAGAGCAGCTGCATTCACATCCCAGCCTCATTGAATAGCCACTTGCTTTCCCCTTGTTCTTGGTCTCTCACATTAAAGCATGTATTAAAAAGAAAGGAAAGAAAAAAATAAAAGAGAGAGAGAAACAGAACGTTCCTACAAAAAAGCAATTTCTTGGCTGGCCATTTTTTTTTTTTTTAACTCCCCTCAATATGGCAGGAGATATTTATGTCTGAACAAATCCTCCTCCCTCCCAATCAATCCAGCTTCCCATGCTTCTGCACTGCAGTCACACTGTTTATATCAGTCTGTTACTGTGAAAATTAATGTGACAACACAAGACGCAACATAATGACTAAAGGTGTGTGAAATAGTCCTGGAGATATACGAAGTGACTTCAAATGCAAGGTATTTCCTCCTTCTCCTTTCTCCCATCCTACAAGCTGCTGCAGTTCTGAAAATGGGACAGTTTTCAAAGAGGCTATATTTGCAGAGCAAAGATGGATGCTATTTTTATTGCAAATTAGCAGATTTTTTAGCAGATCCAACCTCATTTGCAAGTGAAAGTGACTCTACTTACCATGCAGATATAGGTCTTATGTTGGAAACTCATGGAAATTCATGTTTTGAACATTCTTGCAGAAGAAAAAAATAGACCCTGCCTTTATTTCTGGCTGTGACTTGCTCCACTGAAGCAACACCAGTGGGGCAGCATGTCTTGGCTGAACTACTACATTCTGTGAGCGAGGGGAAGCAAACCTGAGGCAGTTTTTAGCTGTGTTCTGTGAACTTCTGGGGGCTGGGGACTTCGAGGAGTCCACAGAGATAGGAGAAAATGTGTTCAGCTGTTAGAGCCAGAAATTTGCTATCCAGGGATCCACAATTCCCATGGAAAGTTCTGAATAGTCTGCATATATATATATACATATACATATATATATATACACACATACATGGGGCCAGCTGGGGTTGTCCATGCTCTGCCCTGATGTGAAAAATACAATGTAGTAAAGAGTAACAGGAAACAACAATCAGTTAACAGTTAGTCCTGCAAAAGATGCCCTTTCAGAATGCCAAAACTTTTCATTAATTTAGAAAAAAATCTGGTGAGTGGTCTAAGCCAAGAAAAACAGTTGAAAAAAATAGAGAAATAAAGCACTGCATTTAAGTGCTACTGAATCCAAAGACTTTGGGATTTTTGATTCAAAATGAGGTTTTTTTCAACCTACAACTTGAGAAAGGTGAGCAAGATTAAATACCTCTCAAATAAACCAGGAGAGTAAGTCATTACAACCCAAATGGTCCCAGTTGTGTCAAGCCCAAATTCACTTTACAAAAATTACTGAAAAAGTAAAATTTGGGAGTGAGAGAAAAATCTGTGTACACCTTTAAAACCTTCATACAACATTGGTGCTGGATTCCCAGAAGTGCGAGTGGGGATTTGGTTACAGCTCCACCATGAAAATGAATTAAGAAGATAAAAAAAAATAAAATAAAAATCTTCATTTTAATATGGGCATTGCAAGAAGAAAGCGAAAAATAGAACAGCAGGCAGGGAAAAGCAGAGAGCTCCTATTTCAAGAAGTGGAGTCTGATTTAAAGAGTGCAATTTCTACCTGCCAAATTTGCACATGCATTCCTCCAACCCAAAGCTACTCAGCAGGTGTGAACCTGTTTGTGCCTCTCCTGACAGGAGCACAACGGGGGGGAAACCAGCGGTGCAGGTATTCAGGTATGGAACAAATCCTTCTGGCAGATGCCAGTTTTGCAGTTCTTTGCTCTACATGGAAAAGCAGAAGGTGAGTGTCAGCCCTGCTGTTGTGCTGCGGTGTGATGGGCTCGCCTCGTTTTCCCTACCACATCCCCGTGTATTTCTGGGATGTGTAGCTCCCTTTTCCAGAATGCCCAGATCACATTCCTGAGCACCGTTACCATGGACTTCAACCAGCTTGTTTTCACCACAAAGCAGAGGTAACATTTTAAAAGCGTCTGAATTGCAAAAATACTCGAGTATTTAAAGCTGAAATTGTTTAAAAAAAGACAAATTTAAAAACATCTCAGACACAACATCCCAAACCTCCTCTGTTTATGCACATCTCACAGCAGGTATTAAATGCTCCACATACCTGTCCCAGACACTCAGAGTGAGGACACCCTTGGACTGCAGTCGAGGCTGTCACGCTTTTACCAGCACAGGCTGCAGGACTACAACAGAAATTACATTTTGGAAACTGAAAACCACATTCCACAGTTCTTACAGGCCATATATTCCATAACATAGGTATAGGGAATGTATTTTCTTATTACTGACAAAAAGATCATGGTATTCTTTTGTGAGCACAAGGCATCTGATCGTTTGTAGCAGGCATGAATTATTGCAGTGTCTCCATCCAAACAAGTGAACATCTGTATCCCATTTTCACTGGCACCACGAGATACCTGGCGCAGCCCCAAAAGGGAATGTTTAGCTACAAGGGTTTAAAATATGCAGTAATTTGCTGTTGTGTTATCTTCTGGTATTCTCGGCTTTTGAAAAAAAAACCACTTTATCAGTGAAGTCCTCCCACTGTCTATTTGCCTTACTCCAGCCCAGAACGAAATGAATCAAGTAAAACAGTTTTGAAAGACTCATTTATTTTCCCTCCTGAAGAGCAATGCTTATGGAAGCCAGTTGGAGCAGGATTCTGTAGAGGATGGGACATTTATTGTCCCTCCCTCCACTTCTTCTCTCCAGAGGGGGACTGTAAGTTTATTCAGCCCTCCCAAGGAGTATCACATGGATTCAGCAATCCAAGAGTGGGAGTTCAATGGGGAGGAAGCCTGGAAGCTCTTTTAGTCCTCCTTGGCTTTTGAAAATAAGTTTAAGACCACATCTTTGTTGAAAGCAAAGTGTATTTTCCCAGCATAGCACTACCCACATCCTACCCCAAGTCACAGCCATCTCCTTTAAATCCCTTCTTAGTGCTCCCCATTTCCAATTGTTTCTGTTTAAATGAGAAAAGTACAGCCTCAGCACCAGTGTGTGCTGTGACTGCTGCCTGGACAATATCCCTCATGTTTTAACTCCTCTTCCTTGGCTGTTTGTGCTCCCCATCAGGACTATGGGCAAGGGGATGCCCATTTTTCCTGTGGAAACTGAACAGCAGATCTTCACTCCTTTGAGCTACTGGTGCCCTTGGATGGTTACTCCTAGTTGTACTCTACTCCTTTGGTCAGTCATGGTGCTTGCACTATTGCCTGCCTTTCTACAGCCAGCAAGAGCTCAGCCCACACACCATTTGCCAGAGGAACTCACACAATCTAAGTCCCTGTCACCTCAATATTCAGTGACAGTTTCATTAACACCTTCTCGTACCAGTTTAACTGCCTGGGACAGGTGGATTAGGCAGATGGGGACATTTCCCGTGGTAGATTAAAAATGTTCTGGGTCACTTTTCTAACGTGTTGCTGCACGTGGGAGTCACTGAGTCCCTGGGCTGCACTGGCAGTGACACGATGTGCCTGGCACGGGCAGAGGGGAGCAGGGCCCTGCTGAGGCAGCTGTTCCTGCACATTCCCACTGGGCACCCCCTGTGCTGACCACACAGGAGCAGCCTGGAGCAAACTCCTCCAAACGGGGAGATGAGAAGTCCTTGATTAACAACTTGGTCTTTCTCCATAGCTGGGAAACTGAGGCACGCAAGAAAGATGACTGCATGTAAACCACAGATGGCCGGGGGTTTCAGGCAAAGCTGGGTACTGAGTTTTGGTCCAAGCTATTTAGACCACACATCATGTCTGATGACTAAAATGATGGCATTAATACTCTGCTTCAAACTCTGCTTGGCTCTGGAATAAGAGACCATTAAAATGGTAGGAAAATTCCTGTTATTAAATGTCCACAGGGAAGCTGAACTGACAAATAAGAAACAAATTCACAAATATCAGTAAACAGCATGTTGAGCTATAGAAATAAAAGTGAAAGAAGCAAACAAGGCTATGTCTCTGTAGAGAAATACAGAGTTACACCAGTACAGCTCTAACTGCCCTGGAAACCTCTTAGGGCAAGGAGGGCTTTTGGGCCATGGCTTCAGAAAAGTGACATCAGGTAGCCCACAAAGAGTCCTGCTTTCAAGTGTCTTCACTCAAGAAGATACTTTACGAAACCCAAATCTCAATCTATTTTGAGTCACCCCTCACCTAACACTGAGTATTTTCATAGACAGAGTTGAAGCCTTATCCCAGCCTCCGTGCAAATAAACTCTCAGCACTTTTGGAGGATTTTCCGTCAGGACCGGTCTCCAGTGCTGCTCCCTGAGTGTTTACTGTTGTTAACTGTGCTCCCTCACAGCCTCCAATCTCGGAGAGCATCAAAGGGGAAGGAATGCCACTTGCCTAAACGTGATAGACTATTGCTGCAGGCAGGAGTAACTTGTGCTGTCAGTGTTCAATTAGCACCAAGTTAAACTAAATGTCTTGTGAATATTTCATAACGATCTGCCAGCATCATATCTGAACTCTCTGGCTTTTACCAAGCCATTTCCCTTCCAAAGTGACATGATGTGGAATTAAAGAGGAATGATGAGCCAATCTCGCTTGTTTGAGTATCTGCTCAAGAATTATGCTGTATAACTAAAAAGCAGTAGTAATTAAAAAAAAAAAAAAAAAGGGCACAAAATACCCCAGCAACAACTGTCACCTGAAATTATCCTTTGATAATAAACTGTCTTTGAACAAAGTGAGAGTTTATATAAAGCACAGTTCTTTTTCTGACTGTAAATTTATTGCAGTTTTCCCATTTACTTTGTGAGTTCCAGGAGCTGATGTAAGCTTTTTTATTTCCCATTTGTTTTCCACACAAAACTCAGGAGTTAAATGGGTTGGAATAGACCTTAAAAGCCAGGGCTAACTTTAACGTGGAAGTGCTGAATCTGTGGCAAGCACCAGGTGAGCTGCAGGAGGGAGCCAGCCCAGGCTGTGCTGCGTGCGAGAAGCAGCAGCTCCGAGTGGAGCTCCCTGTGGGATTTGGGGCAGAAAAAACCCACACTCACAAATGCAAATAACTCCGTGCTGCAAGCCAGCCACTATGCAGACACGCAAATCCCAGGCTGGGAAGTAGCTGTGGGATCTGCCTCACCGGCCTGGGGGTCCTGGGCTATGTCACTGGGGAGCTGAGTCTGGGCCTCGCAGCGGCAGCTCCAGAAAGCAGAGGCAGCAGAATCTCAAGGGTCACTGTGCTGATGGCTCACAGTCCCCACTGAAGGACAGCAGCTTCCCAGGAGGAGGGAGAGGTGCCACAGGGCACCAAGAGTCTTTCCCAGACTTCCAGCTGAGGCTGCCAATAAGGAGATCAGTTGGTTCCAACACTAATGGACCAAAGCCACCAATTCGTATCACCTCATCCATCACAGACCCAGATGATAAACGACCCTGGGTTTGCACCAGCCCGGGCTGATACTCTGCAAAGCACAGCCAAATTGCCCAGCTCTGCCTGCTGAGGAGACGGTCCCCTCGACCGAGGAAGGACAGGCTGAACTAGAAACTTCTGCTGGCCTGGATACACAGGCTGGGATGAATGTTCCAGTGCAGTTTCTTTGCACAAGCAGAACAAGTGCTGAGAGAGGTTTTTAAGTTAACTCAGCAGGTAAAGAGCAATAGTGAGTCTGAAATAACCATACGGACTGAACCCTTTCACTTGCACAATGCCACCGTGGCTATTCTCGCCCACCAACACTGCCTTTGGGTCTGTAGTCTCATCACCCCCAGATTTTACAGGAAAATAGTTACCATATATTAGCTATCTGTCCATAAAGAAAAAATGAAAGTCACACCTCTTTTGGCAATGAAAAGCCTCATGGGAACTATTCTACAGAACTGTATTGATATAACACATAAAACTTGCTCCTATAGTCAGGATCTGGACTTTGCCACTTTAAGAATAGCATTATATAGCATAATATACAAATATGTAACAGCTCTTCAGATCTGGGGTCCCTCCCCTTAGTGCCCAGTCCTCGCCCACTTTGCTCACTCACTTTGCTGCCAGAGCCAAGCCTTCCCTCTGCCCAAGGTCCTGCAGGTGTGCACCCCATGGCCCAGGTCCCAAGGACACGTCCTGGCTCCATCACTGTGGCAGAGCTGCCAGGGAAGGGCGCTACAACAGACAAACAAAGAACAACAAACTCTGAGAAAAGGAAGAGGAGCTGGAGAAAGGAGGGGCAGGAAACTCTAGAGATACTGCAGACACCTGGAGAGATAGAAACCAGACCTGGAGGAGAGAACAAGCCACAGCTCTATCCTCAAGGCCAGGGCACTGCTGTTAAAGCCTACACTAATACATGCTAATTAACCCCGCCTTTCCAGATAACGAGGGAGTTGGCTCTGCTGGAGACGGGATTGGCAAGATGCCTCATTCACGCCTCTCCACTCACACCTGAGCGATCTCTGTGCTGGCTGTTGGGGATAAAGCCCAGCACGATGATGTTTAAAGGCTCCCATAATTTGTTTAACAGACCTGAAGACCTACCAGCATTTAACTGCCGCAGCCAGAGATGTAATACAAACAGCAAACCAAACCTAAGCATGGCTGGGCTGGAATATTAATCCATCCACACCTTCAAGGGCAATGGAAAGAGAGAAGTGCCTGCAGACCACGTACACTGGAAGGGTTGGCTGTGGACTTGCAGCCTGTTAACACTGAATGACCCTCCCAAGCTACAAACACTGACATTTACTCTCCCCAAAAGGCTGAACTAATATCCTGATAGTGGTGGTGGCATCCTTCCAGCAGTGGGGACTGAGACGTTTTGTACATAGACCTGTTGGGGTTTTTGACACAGTCACTTGTCCAAGTGCCAACATCTGAAAAAACCTCAGGGGGCCTTTTATGGCTCCAAATTTGAGGCTTTGGGGACCTTTTCCTTTTTTTTTTTTTTTTTTTTTTTTTTTCCTGTTAGACAATCACAGAGAATGCAAATGCTACGAAGTCTGGGCAGATAACTCATGGAATAGATTGTGCTGATTGTGTGCTCAGCTGTACAGCAGTTGGCAGAGTAAATTCAAGGATAAGGTTTAAAATATAAAAATATATTAGTAACACTCATATACAAAAATAATGATTATGGGAAAGGGATTTAGTTGTAAACCTTAGAGAGAAAACACAATTCATCCCATATTCCGTGGGGGAAAAGTCCTACATGAATTGAATCTTGCTCCTGGAATTTCATTCCAGGAGCTGGAAAAACTCCAGGGGCTGGAATGCTCCTCCCAATGTCACCAGAGCTTTTCTGACCCACCCAGTCCCACTGGCTTTTAGCAGGTTGTGAGAAGTAATCAGGAGGCTGTAAAATAATATTTCACTCTGCTGTTGCTTTTTGTCTGTGATAATCAGTGGGTAGAGGCAGATGCTGAGTGTGCAATGACCAACCACCAGGCTGAGTGTCAGGCTCAGTCCCCCAGCACTGGGAGAGAGGAAAAGGAAAGGGATCCAAGGGGAGGGTCACAGGGGAGACAATTGTACAACTTTAAGAGGGAGTAGCACATGTATAACTCCTATAAGGAAGGGCCCTGGCAGGACAGGGAAGGAAGGGCTCTGCTGTTCCCTTGTTTATCTGTCAAAGCTGCTCATCCATCACCAGGCACAGGTAGGAATGTGACACTCATTGAATTAAGGGCCGTCAAAGCCTGAGAAACTGGCATGGACAGTGGGGGACGGCAAAGCTGCCACAGCCCCCCTGGGAGACAAAAGGGTTCCCAGGACTCCCATTGCACTGGGAGTCCAAGGAGGCCTGGATTAGGATTAGCTCTTGCTTCTCTGCACGTGGAGATCCCAGTGCCTCGTGTTCCTCACCCACTGCAGATGGTCAAGCACCAAGCCCAGCCTTCCTGCCATACACATTCCATGGCTCCCTCCCAGCTCCCCGGAGCAGGCACTGTCTGCAGGGTGAGGTGGGCACCCCCTGGCTCTCCTTGCAGCTCTCTGTGGTTGAAACCCATGAAAAAACCCTATTTTTGTGGAGCATTATGGTTCACCTGGTGCCTCCAGGTTTCTGTGAGATATTTTATTGCATTAGTGTTGTCAAATGGTGACATTTCTGAGTATAAGTCATAGGGTTGTTGTTAATGCCAATTTAATGGTGCTAAAATGATTAAATATGGCAGGCTTTTAAATAATGAGGTACATAAAAGGTGTTAATAACCTCTTAAGTGCTTTAATAATATTCTGTGCTATCATAAAATGTTAGTAATTGGACCTCTTAACTTTCATCTGCCATAAAGTAATGAAAGAAAAAAATCTCAACAGAGGCGCTGAATGGCTGAAAATTTTGCTTAAATAAAAGGAAAAAAAAAGAACAATGGCAAAACTGAGCCCTATTTTTTAAAAAAAAAAAAAAAAAGAAAAAGAAAAAAAAAAGAAAGAAGTAACTGTAAAGCCCAACGGAACATGCATTTTAATATCATGCAAATTCTTAGCATTTCCAAAAAATGTCTTTGGTAGAAGGTACTGCAAGAACAAAGGATCCCAATGAAGGCTCAATGCTAAACTCAGCATCAGCTGGGCTGCTGAGTCTGACGTAAGACAAGCCTGTGTGTCATTTGTGTGAGCTGGAAACAGCAGCTTTCTTGTACATAACAGAGCTGAGCTAAGCCTGGGCTGCTCCTGCAGGTCGTGCAGCTGAACTGAGCTTCTTACACAGGTTAAAACCAGCAGATCTGCTCCTGCAGTGGGACATCTCCTGTGAAAGGTGTTCTGGGACAGGCAGGGCTGCAAACCCCACAGCTTTAGAGGAACTGCAGGTGATGAAGGCTGGAGGATCCCTCAGTGCCTCTGTAGGTAATGAGTTCTGAGTGTTGAAGAGCACGCACTGAAGCACAAAACTGGATTGACGGGACACAGAGCAGCCAAATGTAATTAAAATTCTAAACAGGGAGGCCAAATAGGAATATCTAAATAAAATTTGGACAGGATCCTGAATAAGCAGCAGCAGCTTCAACAGAAGAGGCCAGAGGTCTGTAAAATCCCCTCCAGGCTACTGCTTGAATCCCGTCCAGCAAACAGAGGAACTGCAGCAGTGTCCATAAAATGTGCTGACACTGGGCTGGTGTTGCCTTAGGAGGCTCCCCAGGATAATGTCCAGGGATATTCTTTAGGTCCCCTCCTCCCAAAACTGGCAGTCCAAGTAAATCAAATTACTTTGAGAAATCTGTATCAGCAAAATTACTTTCATTAATGGCTATTTGCAGGTTCCTGGTTCAATGGCTCTCAGAGAACCCTTTTAAGGTCTCCTTAGCTGCTGCCTCATGAGCTTTGCTTTTCTTTATTGCCTGTTAACACGTGCACCCAGTTCTCGTAAAGAACAGGTGCTTTGAACTGACTCTAAAAAAAGAATCCCTGAATTTTGGGGCTGACCATGTAACAGGCAGTGTAACAGAGCTCCTCTGAGCATGAAACCCACCCCTGTGAAACACGGGTGGCTGTGATTTTTACCAGCCTCTATTTATAACGTTGCGTCATGCAGGCAGGGAGGATGCACAGACCCACGTGAGCCAGGCAACCAATGCTCAGCAGGAATAACAATAGGAGACAGCAGAAGCCAAGAGTTTGCCCATAGGCATTGAAAAATTATAACGAGCAAATCGATTTTGAGTAGTCTAAATTTGCTTGGAGATAAATCAGGAGCCGAACAAATGCTCTGTGTAACAGAGAAATGATTCACCCAGTACAGTGTTCCTAGAGCCATGCAGAAGGCTCTTGGCTGCTGGGAATGCTGCCTTTTTTTTTTTCCCTTTTGGCTTTATATTGCAGACAAGACCATTATTATTTTCTAGTTACGGGTCTAGTGCTGATCCCATTGCAGTCAATGAGAAATCTTCCATTAGCTCCAGTGAAGGACTTGGCCTCATAAAAGTCATTATTCATCAGTACATAAAGTGCTTCCCTGACTCTCATCTTTAAGAGTGAGATCTGGTACCCACTCACTGGCACCTCTCCCCAGCACAGCTACAGTTTGCAGAGTTCCTCCATGTCCCACTGCAGGCCCCAGCATCCCAGAACAGGATTGTGTTTCTTCCTATCGAGATGCTCTTTGCTTCATTTGATGTGCTCATTATTTGAGAACTGTCTCTCCTTTTGTCCATTAGGTAAATTCTGGATGAGCTTATTATTCTGCTTTGGTTTGTAACAATCCCTCTGGATCCATCTCTATGCTTATTAGGATTTTAGAAATGCAATCTAGTTTGTGCTAAAGCATACAAATTCGGCTCCCCTATGATCGATGCTGTTTGACACACCATTACTATGTCTGCAACACAGCTCTGATCTCTGCACATTAGTGGAAGGAGCAGTGATGGGTACAGGCCAAGCAGGGACCCCCACTGAGACAAATACCTGAGCTCTGGTGAGCCTTGGGACCGTAAGTGAAGCCAATTGGTTTATAGGGAGTTCTTAATTCCTTTTCAACTCCCTATGAAATACTCATTTTTTCAGTCTGTGCCCTGCTCTTGCTCACAGAGCTCTGAACACAATCCACTAACATGGAGAAAAGCAGCCAAACCAGACACAGCAGCAGACAGCAAGGGTTGGTAACTGGTGTTGATTGGATAAGCTAATTAAGAGCAGAAGTTATTTCGAGCTAGGATAGGTTAAAAAAAATTGCACAAAGTGTTTCATTTTGTGATTCCAGCTTTGGTTTCTGGAGAAACATCTCTAGACATTACACTGGGCTTCTGTGTGGCTGCTGGGTTGCAGCAGAAACCTTGGCACGGCACAGGAGAGCAGAGGGATGTCCACCCTGGGCCACTCCTGAAGCCACGAGAGCCACCAAGACATGTCAGTGCCTCTGCCACGGTGACAGGGCCACCCTGGCCACCAGCTTGGGCTCTTCCTTGTCATGGCCGAGCAACAAGTATTTGGCTTCTCCAAACTTCAAGATCCTTTGAGCACCATTTAGTGTTTAATACACCGTGCTCTCCCTCATGTAAAAGAAGCAGATAAAAAAGAAATCAATAAAGTGCCTGCAAAGTTGCTTTGTACCGTTTCACATGCATATTTAGAAACCCTCTCTTCCCTGCCACTCACCTCATGAATCTATTCTTGGAGAATAAAAACTGGGATATACTTTGCAGCCAAAAGTAAAGTCATAAAGAAGTTTGCTCACGTTCCTCGACACATGAGATATAGAGTTAATTAAAAATTGTTCTCTGTACAACAGGTTTGTTTCACTGGAAAATGTCACTGATGTAAGGCTGTTCTACTCTTGTTGCCAACTACATTGAATTGACTCCATTATGAGCTTACTCCTCCCTCCCCCCTCCCCATTACTTTTCTTCCAATAATAAACCAGAGAGATCTTAGAGCCCACTTTTTTATTGGAAAAGGTGCATTAGGATTAGCTGAGTTGGAGCAGCCATTTTATGCCCCTCCAGTCCCTATTTATCTGTGGCTTTACAGGAGCAGCAAACACTTTCCCCAGTCCTGCACAGTATAAATGAGATTTTTGATCCTACAGGCATGGTGCTGTTCAAAGATTTTTAATTAGATAAATACATTTTATAAAAAGATTTTGCAGAATAGTTGCCTCTAGCAACTGTAACAATCTTGAAGCTTCATCTTCTAAAAGGAAAGAAAACTCTTGCAGGAGACTGGTGTGTTATATAAAAATGAAAGAGGGTATTACAGAATTAATAGGAAGGGACCAATGGAAATGCAGTCCCACTCCTGGAAACGGGAGTTTGTTTCATTACTGACTTCAAACAGCACATGGATTTGTGTTCTAATTTTTCCAGCCAGATTGCCAAGTACTAGCCCCGGGCTGGAGGAATAGCTGGACCAGGCTGGAGGGAGAGGTGGTGAGCGCTCTCTTTCCACAGCTGACGTGCTTCAGGAGGCATCACGTCAGCCCTGAGGGAAGCACAGCTCTCCCTGCACTGCCAGCCTTGGTGCTTCCCGGAATACAGGGGCATCCTCATCCACACACAGGGGATGGCACCATGCCCTGCCCTTCACAGCTTGCTTCCCTTGCCAGCCTGCCAGCCAGGAAGTGTCCCTAAGATCAGGAGATCTGGTAGCTATCCCTCATTGCCTGAGGATGGGCAGCTACTGCAGAAGCAGCAGCATCCTGCAAGCCAGTGCATTCCCAGGACACCCTGCCTGGCTGGGCACAGGGAGGAGTGAACCCAGACCTTGATCCCACCACCACAGTTGTGAGTCCTAGGAAAGGGCAATGTTAAATTTAGACTCGAGCCTGCTTGATTCCAAGGTGACCAGCGACTGCTCTGATGCCCTTTTTGCATCCAGCTCAGAGCCACTCCTGAATGCCACATCCCCAGAGACCTCTCTGCTGCCAGGGTAGGGACACTGCAGGACTTTCCCTCTTCCCCTTGCAGATCCCAGTGAATGTACATCCCAATGTGCCATCAAGGTGGAGAGTTTTATCCCTGCAGACTCAGTGCAGGATAGCAGCTGGAATGGGAACTTTTCCATCCTCACCCCCATACTCAGTATATTTAGCCCTGACCTAGAAAGACCATCCTTTCTAGGGCTGAGCTGTGATTCAGACAGTCTGCTCGCTGAGCAGAGACTGCCAACTGTGCCGAATCAGAGCTGATTAGAGGTGGGAGAGAGCCTGAAAAACAATACACCCAGGCAAGTGCAGTGGGTTTGGAGCATTTCATGAAAATTATATTTAACTTCATTTTTGGTGACTTAAAGAAAAATTAAAACAAACAACCCTCGCACCTTCCAAAATAACCCTACCTGTCTCTGGTGGGAGAGAAGAGACAGGCAAAGGGTTGCTATTTTAAATCACAGAGGAACAGGGTAAGAAAGAATATACATGTAGGTAGATATGTGCATATATAGGTATAGACACATACACACACATGTCTAGATGAAGCAGGGGACTTGTCTGAGAAAGGAAGGATGGACAGAGAAGCAGATATTTTCTTGCATTTTAGGGGAAATTCTATCATGAAGCAAAAAAAAAAATTCCATCATGTCTAAGTGGAAACAAGAACAAAAGAAAAAAAAAAAAAAAAAAAAAAAAAAAAAAAAAGATGTCTGGAGATGTAAATGCTCATCCAGAAATGTCTGCTGGCAGGTCACAAAGTGTCCCACCAGCCCAGCGTGGGACTGGAGCTTGTATCCCACAGGCAGTTATCCTGCAGACATGCTCAGGCCATCACCTGGGATCTGAGGGAGAAATCTTATCTGCAGGCCTGTGAGAAAACAGGAGGAGGTACAGTCGTCCTTATAAACTAGAAATACAGTCAGGAAGTTAAACTGGAAAACACAGCCCAGCCTGGAGAGAGCAGAACAGGAGACTAAACACAACAGTTTAGCAAATAATTACAGGTTCTTTATATGGACTACAATTTGTAATCCACCTTCATCCACTTCTCTTTGCACAGTTTAGAATTACAATGCCAAAGGGATCACAGGGAATCATGAAATAATGTCCTGCATTTGAGTGCAGAGCAGACAGTCTCTGACGGTTTTAGATACTCTTTTCATGAAACATTTACCATGTGGCACCCAAGTGTTCACTCCATTGTACCTTGGCAAACACAGCGGACACGCTGGTACAGTCACTCACACAGGCAGGATGTTTGCAGACATTAAAAGTGATGAGGAAAAAACCCCTGACCTGGATAAGTTCTCCTCGATTTAAATTCAGCAAAGTGTGGGCATTGAATATTATCTCCATAATACATTTGCCACACCATAAAACATAGTGGGGAATCAAGAAGCAGTATCTTGCATTTCCACAAATGCTTGGTCTCTGAGGACTCCCACCATCCACTGGTATGTAGGAGTACAATTTATCATCTGTATTTTTTGTCCAAACTGCATGGAGAACATGGTATTACTACAGAGGTGCTGCACTGATATTTGGGGGACTGTGAATCCATTACCTGCAACAGACTCCCTGACACCCTTGGTAAGTCCCAGCTGTTTGGTTTCCCATCTGTATTTCCATTTCAGAGGAACTTGAAATGAAAGTCAAACATATTTGAGGAGTCAAAAAGGAAAGAGAAACTATCTGAAGTAAAATAATAAAATGAATAAAGGTTGGGTTATATATAAATGAAAAGGTTGGGTTTTGGTTGGTTTGTTTTTTTGTTTATAAGTGGGTTTTAAACACTTCTAAATAATTTTGCAAGAAATTGCAAAATGAAAGTTTGCTTAGAAACACCTTCAAAAATATTTCACCTCTTTATATTTTCTTCCTTACACAATTATTTTGGTAAAATGACACTGTTTTGCAAAACACTGCAGGATCCCCTGCTCTGCATTTTTTTGTCCCCTTAAAATGACCAACACCATACAGTCAGATCTCATCGGGAAGTTTCTTTTAACAAAGTATATAATGAAGGGCTTTACTTTAAGCCCAAGCTTAAATCCATACGGTTTGAGCGAGTTAAGCGCAATTAAGGAACTGCCAAGTGCTTTGCTGGGGGAGTCTGGAGTCAAGCACAAGCGAGGCCTTGGGCTGAGTGGGGTCCTGGAGCACATGATGAGAAGGGAAAATAAAGCGTGAAGAATTACACAGAAAATAAGCACGGCACTTGGAGATTGTGAGCTTTGTTTTGTACAGTATTTCTAAGGTGTGTTTTGTATGTTTGAAAAAATCCCGTTATTCAGGAGCCTGGAATTGCTCTTCCATCCCCAGCGCTGATGAATAGCAGAGGCACAGCATGCAGCCCTTTATTCCGAGGGAGCCTTAATCACTCCCCTCCCGAAACTGCTGCTCCATTTGACTGACAGAATTAGAAGCAATCCACATATTGGAGGGGAAAAAAGAAAGGCAGACCCATTTGGTTGTCAGACTGTGGGTACATACACAAAGCTTTTAGCAAAAAAAGAAAGAAGAAAAAAGAAGAAAAAGTTGTTGCCCTCCTAAATGACATCTATATTAATGACATGAATGACAGGCTTAAGGGGAAAATTATAAATCTTTCTTTCCAGCCCTTTTTTTTATTGCCCAACCATATATTTCATCTTTCCAGAGAGAAGCACCATTAAACTCGTGGCTGACAGACATGAGTGCTGTGGATAAGCTGCAGCCAGACCCCTCTGGAGCAAGGTCAGGCACTCTGGGAATGCTTGTCCAGGGGACATGGCTGAGGGTCTTTCTGCCCTTGGCAAGACCATGGAGTACCAACACAGCCAGGAGGATGCAGGTCACCATCCCTGTGTGGCAAAGGAGAGCACCAAGGGGCCAGGGCACTCAGATGGGGCTGTGCCATTTGCCAGGACAAGAATCCTGGCACCCCAGTTATTTGGGAATTGCCACCCCCCCAAGATCCTGTTCCAGAGGGAATAAGCTGAGGGAATGTTCTGTCCCTGTTCTTGTGGCAGAACAACTTTCTGGGGCTGCAACCTGCAGGGCGACTCCAGAGCCACCAGAACCCTGAAAGGATGTCCTCTCTGGTGGCAGAGCCATAGCCTGTCTGTGTTCAGGAAGGAGCTCTGGAGTCCTGATGGAAAGAAGAACGTTGTCTCTCCTCTCCCATCGAACAGGAGACTGCCTCTGTCTGCAGAGCAGCCACAGATCCCTGCATTTCTGCTTTGTTCATTTTCCTACACGGTCTCCAGGGAAAACACAGAGGAAGACAGAGAAAGCCCAGTGTCTTGCAGGATCACAGATGTAGATGTAATCATCCTCAGTTGAAAATAACTCCTTTAAATTTCCCCAAACCGAGCTCTATTTTCCCCGGGGGTGCCACACAACTAATACAGCTGGTAGACGCACTCTGCAGTGTGTGTGTCCTTGTGTATTTACATTTAGGCATACACACACCTTGTTCTTTTTTTCTGGATGAATCTCCTGTGAAAGACTATTGTGGTCATGTGTGACTGCCTGTGTTCAGACACACTGCAAAGATACTTCCTTGGGTTTTATTGCCTGTGACCACTGTGCTTAAGTTTTATAGCAGCCTAATTACAGACAATCCCCTTTAAATGCTGACACGCAGTGCTGAGTTATTCTGCAGGTGAATGAGTAGATAGAACATTTCTGTGTGTTCTCTAAAACTGTGCAGTATTATTAACTGGATTTATCAACAGCAGGACTGTCTGGAGAAAAGAATCCATTTTTAAATGATCCGTGATTTCCTATCACCAGTGGTACCAAATCTGTAGTGTTTGGGGAATGTTTTTTTTCATGAAGGAAGTAGAGGATTAAAAAATTAAATGTGTTCAGTTGAAACCTCCTGCACAGCTTAGTTTATAGCAATAAAAGGCAATGGTGGTTCCTTACAAATCAATTGAGAGGAAAAATAGAATCAAGAAAAAATAAAAATTAATAATCCAGGTGCAGCCATGCCCTGCTCTCTGGCTCTACCTGTGCTACACAGCCCAGACAGGGACAGCTCCCACCTTTTCCCTAGAACTGCTACCATAGATAATAAAAACTAATTTCATTTTCTGTCACTCTTTTCATTTTAATGGACACCTGGAGATTTCACAGCCGTAGGAGGACAGTGCACAAAACCTCATCTTTTCTGGAGTGAAGAGGCATGGAAAAAGAGAAATTTTGTGTGGAAATGTCAGAAGAAACATTGTCACGAAAAACAGGCTTTAAATATTGAAAACATATAAAGGACAACATACAGCACTGGGGAAAGAGGCTGAATAAAACATGTCGCTATTAAAGCCCTGGAGCTCAGTCCTGAAGGGATTTGCATTTTCCCGATGCAGCCTGTGATTTTTCAGGGATTCTGAGTGCCACTGGAAGGCCGTGGGTCTGCAGAGACGCCGAGCCTGCAGAGCAGTCCCCGTGCTGTGACAGGTAGCTATTCCCTCCCAGGCTCAGTCTGGCACATTAAACCCCAACAGTGCCTTTCTTTTCTCAGCTCTCTGCCTCAAAGGCTCTCTAACGTGTTACCATTACCCCGTGCTCATCCCACCACGGCGATAAGCGCAGTATAAATAGCTACCAGTAGATGACAGATAGAACATGGACATGACAACAGTGTCCTCCCCCTGTTCCCGCAGTCGGCACAGCAATATCTGTCGTGATCCACTCGTTGCTGGGACTGCGGGAGCACAGTGGAGCTGGCAGGAGTCGAGCTGACACCAGGCAAACTTCTCCTGCTGCCCCTGAAACCCCATCAGAGATGAATGTACAGGTGGATATTTATCTGAGCCAAGTAATGACCTCAGGGTTAATGAGGACTTGGCATAATTTAAGAGATGGTCATAACTAGGAGTTGATGTAATTTGACGTTCAGTGCTTCAGCGAGCTCCCACTTTGGCTCTTTTTTCTCTTAAAACCCTGCAGCAGTTCTATCCAGCTCAGGGATAATGGAGGGGATTAAAAATCAGCTCCTCATCTCCTGCTAATTCTGCTTGTCTCACTGTCCTATAACCAAAGCAACAAAATACGAGCAGGATGTCCAGCTTTGGGAACCATCATTTGAACAGGTCGACTGGCAAGAGGCCAGGGAAGAGCAAAGAGGAATGATAAGAGATTTGGAAAACATGACCTGCAAGGAAAGGTTGTAGGAATTGGGTTTGTTTAGTCTAGAAAAGAAAAGAATGAGGAAAGATATGATAAGAGGGAAGATGTGATAAAAGTCTTCCAATATGCAGAAGTTTGTTATGAAGAGAACAATAATCCTCTTGTTCCTTCAGAAATCACCTTCTTTACAGCAAAGACGATTGAGGGTAAGGCATTAGGAAAACACGTTTCCAGCTCCATGCAGGAGTAGGGAAATCCTGGACCAGACTGCGTGAGGCAGTTCTGGTGCCTCCTCTACACTGGGGGCTTTAAGAAGAGGTCAATGAGGCAGAGGCCACATACCTTGGACAACCTCCTCTGGCCTTCTCTCCTATGGCTTTGGCTCAGCTCCCATAGCCAACATCCGTGGTGTGTGTGTCCCTCATCCCCCACCACAAGCAGCCCCTCTCCTCTTGCTGTAGGGTAGGGAAAAAGCTGGAGTTCCCCGGGAAACGCTGCCTGTTGGGGTATGGTGACCACTGGGAGGTGACTCCATCCTCTGGAGGTACCATGTACCCCCACGCACTGTTGGGACAGGAGACAGCTCGCTGTGCCCTTCCAGCTCAGTGCCTCATGCCAGCCTGGCCCCTCATCATAGCAGAGTTGTTCCTTCCATTCAGGGTGCTGTTATTTATGGGCAGTAGCTCCGAGGGGAGCCCCGGGCTGTGTGCCAAGAGAGGCTCGTGGGCACAGCACAAACCACCAGCACAGTGGGAGAGGAGGGAGGGAGAGCAAGGCAGGGCCACCTGGGGAGGAGACTCAGTCCAGGTTCTGGATTTGGGGATGTGACCCTGAGCAGGTGCCACGTTTCCACCACTGCCTTCAAGTGCATATGGACACTCAACCAAGGGCAGTGTCCTGGGAAAGAGGTGAGGCCTGGCCTGAAGTCAGAGCAGAACTGGCTTGCAGAAGTCAATCACATCCTGCAGAGCTTGTAAATATTTCACGAGGCTCACACAGCCTCAAACTCCAAAGGCTTGGCAAAGCCTGACCGGCCACTCTCCGCACGAGCTGTAAGGAGTCTGGATTCAACACTTAGCTGGCAATGTGCTGAAGACACATGGGGCACAAAAGAAACCAAACTTGCTCTGTTTAGACTGACATTGGCTCCCCACTGTTGACAGCAGTCCAGATTTGGGATCTGGTCTTTCTCCTGCTGAAGTCAATAGGGAATTTTTCCGCTGGCATCGACAGGGGCAGTAATAAGCCGTTGTATCTGTCAGTGTGCATTGCCAATGGAAGACAAACTGGAATGGCTAAGTGCTGTCTGTAATGAGACATCATTTTTTCCCTCCCTCCTCCTCTCCCTCAAGTCCATTTTCAGACCATAACCACATTTTAATGAATAAAAAGTTGTTGTTTCAAATCCTTGCAGAACTGCAGTCCCTGCCAAGCCTGTTTTTCTTCTGGAAAGACAGATGCATGTGCTCACATTATGGTAGTTGTTTTTTGCGTGCCATATATTTTCAGTGATGTTCATGAAACTAGAATTAGTGACACTAATAATGACAAATCAGAGGGCTAATATTGTTTAACCCTGTTAAAGAGTGTTATTACATTTACATGTTCCCACAGAGTTAGTGCTGTTTGGCTCAGACATATGTCTTGCTATCTGTTTATTTTTATGAATCAGAAATGAATCAGCAGTCAAAGAGTGTCCCATAGATTTATTTGTCTTATATACCACTTTAGAAGGGGGAAAAAACCAAATGCACCACCAGGGCCTATAGAATCATTTTTTGTTCAGTAGACGCATAACAGTATTATTAAATTAATTCTAATTAATAAGACAGAATATTGCAGGTCTGCACAGGTTTACCCCAAAATGCTGAGCCCTGAGGAGGCCAGCCTGTGCTCCTGCTGCTGTAAAACTCATTCCTATTCTGAGGAGGAAGACAGAACTACACCTTCAAATTAGATCTCATGTGTGCAGCTGCCTGGTTTTCACTGTTTGCGAGCAGAGACAGAACTGCCTTTTCCTCAAGTCAAAGGGTCTTTCAGAATGCAAAGAGCAAGAGCACAATGCAGTCTGCAGCACTTGGGTCCTATTTGTGGACAAGTCCTGCAGTAATTTAGAGCTGAAAAGTGATTCTCTCTGCACTGCACTCAGCAGACACATAAAGACAAAACCAGTCTCTAATATGATGTTTCCATCCACACCTTTCTTCAAAACTCAGGGACTTTGGAGGAAAGTGCTAGGATTCTTGGCAAGGCTTTGAGAAGAATCCCCTGCTCTTTGAATTGTTAGTTCTCTAACACGTCTAGCCCTTGCATCTTATGTGTAAGCAGCTGATAACAGGCTTGATAATCTCTGCCTTAAAAAAAAAAAATAAATCAAATCAATACACTGCTTCAGAAATTTGACCAAAAAAGTTATGTAAGAGGTAAGAAAAACATCACACTTTCTCAAAGCATTAGATATTCCAAGAATTACAGAAGGTAATTTAAATTCAACTCAGCCACTACTGTTGCAATATTGAGGTTTTAAAGTCAGTTTATTTATATTTTAACTTTGCAGTTTCCCATAAGGCATGGTCAAAGTCTTTAACAGAATCACTGACATTAGGAATTCTCGTCCTCCTTTTCCCTTGCTCCTTATCAAGTGTACTTTGTTTCCTGCAATGGTTTATTGGGACCATCTGCATCCCCTCCTGTTTTCTCTCAGGCATGGAGATAAGATTTCACCTTTGGATGTCTGGTTGAAGTCCAGCTGGCAGTCTGGATGTGTTTGGTGGTGGTGGCTCCGTGCCTGTTGTGTGCACGCGCCAGTCTCACAGAAAAACCCACGTGAGAACCACCCTCCGTGTCCGGGACCTGCTTCATTTTCCTCTTCAAGGCCAGGGCCAAGAGCTTTGAATCCAATTACCTGAAATTTAAACTGCCCCGAGCCCTTATCTGAGTGATAAAAACAAATGGCTGGGCTTTCCAGAGGCTGCTGGAGGAAAGGAATGGCCAGGCCTGTTGGGATGCCCAGTGTGCTATTGCTAAACAAACTGCTTTGGGGATAAATCGTGTCCTGGCAGCCGCTTCCCTCTCTCTGGTCACTGCTTTCCTCCTTCCTGATCCCACTGCTCTCTGCATTCCCTCAGGACACTCTGAGCACACACCCACAGCAGCCATCACCTGGAACAGCAAATCCAGCAGGGCACTTCTGCCCAAAGCTGCCCAGGAAGGGGACACTGCCATAGAACAGGTACCATCTATCACACAGAGCTCTTCAGGATGTTTGGCCACTTCCCCTTCTCCCTGTTTCTGGTCCCTGCCCTGTTCAGTATTGGCTGTGGAGCAAAGAGCCTTGGCTGACTCTCCCACCACGGCCAGCCCTGCTGGGTAATCTGGTTTCTCTGCAGCCACAGCCTGGTAAAACACATCACAGCAAGTGGTTAGAAAGTGAAATCAGCCTCCAGCCCGTGGGGTGGAGGACAGATCTCCCAGAACAGGGGAAGGATGGGAGAGCTCTCCTTCCCTGTTTATCTGGACACCCTGCAGAAATGCTGCAGTCTTTGAAGATAATAGCAGCAAAGGCAGGCCCTTTTTCTCCCTTGCCTCCTCCTTTTCTCCCTTCACGTTGGAGATATATTTTCCCCACAGAGGGTCAAGTATCCAGCTAAATGAAACATTTTTCAAAAGCTCAATGTGAAGGTTTGCAATGCAGACAATCTCAAGCCTCACTGCACATTTTCCCAAGAAACCAAAGGAACACCTTGTGCTCTGAATCTTTTGTTTCTTTTAATTCTATAAATATTTTTATTCTTTCATTGTTTTTTGGCCTTTTTTTTTTTTAACTATCTCCTGAAGTAGAAGAAACTCCTAATCTTTGCTCTGCTACTTGATGTTTAGAGAAGACACAGATCTGTAAACATGCTTTCTCTGTTTGTTAGATACTCTTTTTCTCCTTAAACACAGGCAGAAAGTCTCAGAAGAAGTCAAGGACTCAAGTTTCTCTTTGTTTTTAGTGCCTGGCTGCTTCCACTGTGTTAAGGTGTCAGCTCCAGATAAATAAGGGAATGAAAACAGAGAAGGTCTGTTTAAGAAAAAATGTCTGTCCTTCAAAGTCTGGAAAGATAGAACTGAATTTATCGTCTCCTGGGCATCATCCAGGGAATGTTTTGGAGCCTTGAGGCAAATTATGGACGCTGGAGCCACAGTCTTTAGTGGTTTTGTGTCCTTAATATTGCACTGAGGGCTGAGCTGCTCCACATCCAGAAGTGAAATATTGGATTGGACATGGAAAGGGAGGAGGGGGCACAAGGAGGTACTCACACTACGGGCCACCCCATCCCTTTTTGGGGATACACTGAAGAAGGTCTGGCATGGCTGAACAGTTTCTGGACCTTGACAAACTTCAGCAAAAATGGGATTTTCTAAAGCACCTCTGCCTAAGTATCACAGCTTATATAATCATTTCAATTAGTGCAGTCTTGCTTATTTGGACTCATGTGATTACCTGAGAACCAAGGCTGAATTAATTTAAAAGACCAAAAAAAAAAAAAGTAGATGCCTGTCTTAGAACTATGGAGAAAAGTTTGAGGGAAATGTGGACTTCTCCATTGATTTTACACAGGAATATTTCTGATGTGTCATTTTCCTTACCAACTTTTTATTTTAACAACATATGGTAAAGCAGCTCTGCCTCAGTGGGGATGTGCAGGTCTCACTGAGCAGTGCTGGCTCCCTGGACTGGAGACAGCCTGGATTATTTTAAAACAACAGCCTTTATAATGGCACTGTGTGAGGAATCAAGACTAATACAGGAGAGTTACCATAACAACAACACCTCGACATGGTGCAAGCACAAATACCTTGCACATCCTGGGGAATGAGTCAGTACCATGTTGGGTGAAAAACATTCACCCCCTGAAGAAAGAACCACTGGAAAAGGTGGTGTCTGAGTCCTGACTTGGTAGCAGGAGATCCGTCCATGAGAAAAGGCTTTAGCAAATTAATTAGTAGAATTTTATTGCTGTTTTACCCACCAGGGGCTATGTTAGCTACTGTAGAGACTGTCACCCACTTGCTGGCTGATGAGTCCTACAACTCAGCACATGCAGGAGTTTCATCACAGAGCTGGGGGCAGCAGAACAGAGCTCTGAGGGGCTCAGCACTGAGTGGGAAAAGCAGAAGCAGCACAAGGAAAAGAGCTAAACCTAGAGATGGCCTCAGCACACAACAGGAAGGGAAAGAAAAGTCTTAGTGGCAAATGACAGGTTATTTTCATGAATGCATACTTTCTTTTTTTGAGGGGAAAAGTGTTTCTAGCAAAAATGATTGAGCTGGAGAGAGATGGAACGGGAGCAAAGATTGGGAAGGAGTAGGGCAAGGAGGAAGGGCTGCAGGGATGTATGGAAAATGTTGAGGGGGGACAAAGGGACGTGAGTCCACCAGATCTGCCAAGAGATACCTGTTCTTTCATCCTCACACCCAGCAGTGGCAGCTGCCTTGAGAAACCCCCTCCTGACTCCCATGCTCCAGTGCCACTGCAGTTCTTAAACAACATACCACATTCCAAAAGACCATTTGGTCTTTTGAGAGGTTTGAGGGTAGAATTCTTTTTTTTTTTTTTTTTTTTTTTTTAGTGTGAGATGGCTGGTGTTCAACATTTTGCTGTCTTTAGAAAGCAGGTGGCCAAACACCACACAGTTCCTTCCCCTTCAAGGTAATCGCTCCACCTTCTGGGCTGTGACAAGGTGAGCTGCACCAAATACTGGCTTTCACCAAAAAACTCCCCACTGCAACCACTGTGTCTTCATCATTTCTCTTCACAAAGTATCTGCCCTAAAGTTTCCTCTAGGTTTCCATGAGTGTTGCTCTAATGCAGATCCTGCTCTTTCACTTATTCCCAGAAGAACGGTGCTTCATTTTGCTTACAGTCCTTCACTGCCATCACAAAAAAAGAGCTCAAGTGACTTCTGCTCTGCTTGCTTTGATAGTGATATTCAGCACTGAGATTCTTTGTGTGAAAGAAACCCAGGAAAAGCAGCTTTTCCTAGCATTATAATTTGTTAGAGTTAGGTGTTAAAGTTTTCAGCTGAGCTGCTGGTGATAAACACTGCATATGCTCCAGCCTGTGTAGGTTCCCACTAGATTTTCTTTGTGTCCAGGTTAGGAACACAGTCATTTTAGGTTACCACTTCAGCTAATGAAGAGGAAAAAGGGTTTTTAGGATCTGTGATTTATTCCCTTAAGATCTGACTCATTCTGAGGGGTCTGTCTTCACCAATGAGTGCAAAGGGTTCACAGGGCAGGGCTTTGCCAGCTGACACAGGTTTTTTTAGGTTGGATGGGACCTGCTTTGAGCTGCCCAGCACCTCAACAGGGGAGAATAAGTGGAGGGGAAAGAAAAGCAAGAGACAAGAGCAGGAAGTAGGCAAGGAGAGAATCAGGAACTGCCTGGAAATCACACAAGGTACTGGGATGGGAAGAGAATCCAGATCTCTTCATGAAGCCCTTTTTGTGTGTTCTGTACCACAGGGCTCTGGCTCTGTCAAACAAAAAGAACGTGACTGTGTACTTCCTTTTTCTCTTCCCTTCTAATAGTTCATGTTAATTAAGCACTTACATTTTTCCAGAGCAATTATAAGACCAGAAACCTCCTAAGTCAGATGGAAAGAACTAAACATTTCAGCCACAGTGAAGCAGCCAGAAAAATAAGCATGTAGGGAATCATTGTGCAAATAAAATTGCTAAGGGGAATACAAAAATCACATGAGAAGGGCAGATAGGGGCATTGTGCAAAGGATAAGGAAGGGGAGTTAGGAACAAGGCAAGGCTACTAATTTTGCTTCGTAAGCACAGTTAGTGAACAATTATCATTCCCGTCCCTGCCCTGCTCCCCAAGGTTTTTGACCCCTGGAGTGCAGCCACACAAACACTTCGTTTCACACTCTGCACAACCCGGAGGGTCCCATGACCTCCAGCAGGCAGTGGGACAGGAGGGAAGATGGGAATCAGGGGTGGGAACCTTGCCAAAGGGATCTGCCACAGACAAAGAGAGGAGCTCTCCTGCCCACAGCTGACCTACCTCAAGAGTTTCTTGCCCCTTTGCTCTGGAGCTGGAAAATTCTGCCTAATTCTTTGTGCCAAATGCCAGATTAGTCTTTGTGTGGCTACAGAGGCAGAAACTTCTGAAAACTGTAATCAAGGGCTAAACTGATTATTTTACATGACCTGATCTGATTTTGAAAATAGCCCTTCCCTGGGCAGACAGTCAGACTAGATGACCCCCAGATGTCCCTTCCAACTTAGTAAAAGCTGCAGAGTTTCAGGAGAACAACTCTTTTATCCTGTGGACTACAAAAATGGCATTTCCAACAGTTGTTTCCTTTCATTATCAGAGAAAGACCTAGACTTAGCTCTCAGGGACTCAACAACCCTGAGATCCTGGATCAAAGAGAGGGTCTCGCCAGACACATCACCAAGATCCTCCAAGCCAGGTAAGCCTTTCCTTCTCCACCCTTGCTGTGGGATGGCACACCAGCCTTTCCTCTCCAGTTTAGTTACCTCTTAGGAAAAAAGCCAAGTGAAAGGTGAGCTGGGAAGGCTGCAGACCTTCTGCTGTTGGTCTCCCACAGCAGTCAAGGAGTGACAATTGCAACACCAGACCAGTGGAGTTTCTTCACTTGTTTTGAAACAGTCTCAGCTGGGACACACGCCCCAGCTTGCCGGGTCATTCCTTCACTGTGTTTATAAACTGCTCTAAGTGGGACCTGCAGGTGCCCAGCACCTTCAGAAATAGAGCTGGAATATCCTATATGCAGGCCAGCACTTCAGGCTGTTTTCCCTTCCAGCTGCTGTATTTTAAACCAAACCAAGATGGCAATCCACAAACCCAGCCACAGTGGGGGTAGATCAAGCTGCTGCCCCCTTAAATGCTGTCTAGTGAGTTAAGTCCTTAATAACACCTGGAAAAGGATCTCTGCATCAAAGAAGAACAAACTTTGCTCGAAAGAGGTTATCAATGGGACCCCAGGAGACCAGTCATTGTGAAGCTTTACTTCATTCCAGAAATGTTTTGGAAGCAATTACTTCATCTTGTTCTTTATTCACGGGATTCACTTAACTGATGACATTATAGCTCAGTCCATTAAGTAAATGGGTTATATATTTTCTCCAAGTTTTGAGGAAGTAATGTTGCAGCCCATGTCACTGTTGCTGTCAGCAGTCAACAGGGACAGGGATTCTTCATTTGTTTAGTGGGATTTACCTCTGCTGAGATCCTAAATATGATATATCTGGCTCTGGGTCTTTTATAACATCTGAGCAGGATTTT
>VXBX01006399.1:571229-584945 GCA_013400415.1 Scytalopus superciliaris
GAAGAATTAAAAAAAAAAAAAAAAAAAAGAAAAAAGAAGAAAGCAAGTGTTATTTTCACAAAAATTCCTGGCAGGCGTACCGTTTATTATGAGAGGAAAACGGAGCAAGAAAAATTGGCATGTCATTTCTTAAATGAATTTATATCCTCATTTCCTTTAGAAAATGAATCCATGCTCCATCTAGCCATTTTCCATCAGTCTGCAGGGGCAAAGTTTGCAGAGCACAATTGAAATACTCCATTCTAGCACAGGCTAGTGCCATATATGCCTTTTGCAATCACATCCTGCCCTCTGTGGCTGCTTATAAAGGTTTTATTTCCCATCAGTTAGGCCATGCAGTAGGTCTTACAAGTCAGCAGCACCTCACAAAACAGTCAGGGACATGCAATGAACATTCTGGTCAGCAGGGCCACAATGACCTTCCCAGGGCTGCAGGAGCCCATCTGCTGAGAACTGACTGGAGCTGCGTTTGTGCCACGGTGGGGGGGGCGTGCCAGGTGTTCCTTTTGTTCTTCCTTCCCAATGGCCCAGTATCCCAAGGAGGAGAGGCAGCAGGCTGGGGAGGAGATTTGCCAAAAGATAAGCGAATTCAGGAGCCAGTCAAAAGCACTGCTTTTGGGAACTGTCACAGAATGCTGTCACTCAAAAGAAGTTTCGCACAAAATCTCCAAAACAACCTCTTCCTCCTCCTCCTCCTCCACACTTCTCCACCTCCTCTGGGGGGTGGTGGTTAATATCCTAAATACAACACAACCGCTTGGAAAGCACTTTTGGCTTTGAGTCACCACCTTGCTATTTTTGCAGCCGCAAATACAGACTGGTGGGGTTTGATGCCATGGATCTGGTACGTACAGGAACAACCTGGGGAGCCGGGGCTGGAGTTCTGGGGAAAAAGAGGCTCCCGGGAAGTGTCTTTGGGGAAGTCCGGATGCAGGCAGTGCAATGCATCACTGCCAAGAAAAGGAAGGAAAAAGAGGATAATGGCACTGTAACATCATTTCTGGTTGACTCCAGTTTGTGTTTTAAACCATTATCAAATTAGGAAAAAGGAAGAGAGGGGGGAGAGAAGAGGGGGAAAAAAGGGAAACATTTCATTTGCCCCTACCACATAAGGTTTTGTTTTGGATACAGACTCTTTATTCTATTCATGTGAAATCTTAAACACCCAGGAAAGAAATTTCAAGCCCCAAAGTTATTTCAAAATGAAAAATCAAAGGCTCCTGTTCCAGCAAAAAGCTCGCTGGGACTGGGTGGCAGACAGGGTGGGAACGCCAGACATCAGTCCCTGGAAGCCTGACAAACACAAGGGAGGGCCTGAATGCAACAAAGCTGGGACACGAAACCCACAGAATCTCCTGACGATTTGGGTCAACATATGGCTCAACACAACATCTTTGGCCAACCTCGCTGTGTTTCAGTCTCCAGGGTGGCAAATGCGATTTTCTCACATCAGAGAGGAGAGCGCTGATGGCGCCGTGCGAGGAAAAGCTCCTCTCATCCTACCTCGTGCATGTTCCCATATAAATGGGGTGCTAAAGTGCTGTTTATGCAACATCTGATCTAACACTCTGCTGGACCTGCCTAAAGCTCGGAGGTGTTGGCTCCTGATGTGTATTCGGCTGTTGCGGGAGACAGTGGCACCGGGGGCGTTGCGGAGGGTCCCCAGCCCTGGCAGTGTCACTGTGGGGTGACACATTTCCCCCGACAGGCTGCTGGGGCTGCACAGCCCCTGTCAAAGGCACTATTATGATTTCACCCAGCCTCGCTGCTCAGGCTGCAGTTTCCCTCATTCCCTGAACAGCAGGGAAGGTCTAGACTGGAGCTGCAAAGATTTCCACATACACACACACAGACAAACACCTTTTTTTCCCCCCCTCCCCTATCCTGCCAGTTTCACCAACCATGAGAGCAATCCACAAAGCAAAGGAAGGCTCTTGTCCCTGACCTGCTTGGCTGGCTTTTCTTAGCCGGTCTGAATAGATCTGCAAACCTAACCATGAACATACAGAAAACATGTTTTGAGCCTCTTGTAGAAGAGTTAAACTCTGGGAGAGAAGTGTCAGTATCAAAGGAGCAGTGAAAAACAAATACATCCGTGCTAGGGGAGAGGTGTGGGATGGAGAGGGACAGTTCAAGGCTGAGACTAGATAAGCAAGAAGAGAAACTTCCTCAAATACCAGTTGTTTTTTTAAAACAGGAGACAAACATCTGCACTTGGATCCGAGCTCCCTTCCTGTCTCTCTCGTGAGACAAGGGACAAACACCCTGTGGCCGAGGCTCCCAAACGTGGGGCACTGCCAGGGCACGGGGCTCCACACAGGTCCCACAGCTCAGGGTGTGCCTGTGCTGCTGCCCTGCCATCCCTGGAGCAAAGGATGGGAAGGAGCTGTAGTCAGGGGCAATGTATTCAGCCGGAAGAGAATCCAGCACTGACTCTGCTCTGTGCCAGGCTGGGATGTGTCCATTTCCACCACAGGAGCAGACAAAAATCATTCAAGCATTACAAGCCCTCCCCAGCACTCCCTGTAGGCAGATGTTCTCCTGCTGTGTACTTTGTGTCTGCACTGGTGAACCAGAAGCATTTGAGAGCTCTCAGTTGTGCTCTCAGCTGCCTCCTCACCCAGGGTCAGGACAAGCTCTGAGTCTGCACAGCAGCTGCTTTCCCTGGGGAGGGAACCACGGGAACACAAAACACAAGGGAGAGGTTGGCCAGGTGGGAAGAGAACTGCTGCATTCGGGTCCTTGAGCAAACCGTCTCAGTCTGGTGAGCTTGAGATGGCTCTGCACTGGGAGTGCCCTCATGCACGCAATAAGGAGAGAAAGACATGGTAACCGGGCTTTGCCCTGGCACTGTCAGTCAGGATGCTCAGGCTAAACCATCCGTGACCAGAGAGCAGAGCCTGGTGCAGAGGTTACTGCAGCTCCAGAGAGCTCACAGCCTCCCACAGCAGCCAGGGAAGAGGCCATGGAGCTGCCCTGCAACAAGGAACAGCAATCACAGGGATGTGAACTGTAAAAAGGCTCGGAGCAGCCACAGCACCAGACCCTCTGTACAAGGTGTGTAACTTGGCAGCCCAGGTTATGCAGCTCCGTGACTCTGCTCTACAGATCCACTTAGAAAACCCCAAAGACAAACAAAACAAAAAGCAAGGTCAGAGGAAGCGAGAGAATGATGCTGCAATGATTCCTGAACCTGCACCAGTCTATGAAACCCAGCCACGAGCAGAGGCATTTCCAACACACAATCCCATGTCAGCAGACTTGGCTGCTTTTAAGTTAATTTCCTTGAAAAGGGATGATTTTAGTATAGGCAGCAGGATAAACATTTGAAAATAATCTGACTTTTATCAACTTCAAGGTTTAAAAAGAAAATAAAAAACAAGGGAAAAGAACAAACAAAGGGTGCACAGGCAAGAGGACCTTCAGGAAGAACACAAACAACAGCTGGGTTTGTTTGTATTTGATTTTCAATTTTTCTTCAGAAAAAAACAGGCATGTAAGAGTGAATTATACTAATGAAATATTGATTCAAAATATTATGTTCCACTGTAAGAAGAATAAACCATTCAATCTTCTGCTGCCCCTGTTTTTAATGAAGAACTTTTCTGTTTTCAGACTCTGAAATACAAAAGCAGAAATCAAAGATTTCTTCTCTCTGCCCTGCTTGGTGTGCAATTCCAGTCCAGTGCAGTTGTTCCAGTTATTCTTAAAATACTCCAAACAAATCAAAATCCCTTCAGGAAATGAAAGTTAAAAGAATACTTGTTTCGTTTAATGATGCCCCATCTCTGATAGGTTTAACATGTTGCATCAGGTGTTACACTTGGCATCAGCTGCCACTGTAATGGTGAGTATTTGCTTTTCTATTTGAGTTTGCACAATCCCAATTTCACAATGGCCCATGCCAACAAATTCCATGCTGGAAAACACAGAAATAAACACAGGAACAACTGTTCTGCATTACTGCATAGCGACCAGAGAAAATTATTTTTCCCCCCTCTTCTTTCCTAATGACTCACACCTTCCAAAATCACATAATCTAAAGCCCATGTAACCTGCTTTTCCTCTTGAAGTCACTTCTCTTTTTCCCTCTCCAACTAACCAACATAGTAAGAAAAAATTTGCATCTCAGTCCTTTTTATACTCTCTTTGATAAAAATGATCTGATCTCCATGAGACATAACGGGGAAAACCTCCAAAGGTTTCAATTCATTTATTTGAAGCTTAGCTGAACCTTTAAACATCCCACCCTTCTGCCTAATCCCTCAACAAGCTCACATTTCCCCTTTACCCTCCATGGGCTTATCTACAGGGAAATACCTTCCCAGAACAGCTGTACTAGAATAATTAATCCAGTACAGATAGGCCAGTAAAATATCCTGCCTGGATATTATTCTGGAATAAACTGTAAGCATGCCTCTGTACAGCCATGGCTTTTATTCTGGATTCCATGGAGGGATTTATCCAGGTGCAGCTTGCACAGAGCAGTTGCTGTGACACAACATGCAAGGACATTTCCCTGCACAGACACACTGGGAAGGACAGTCCCTCCAGTGAGGGCTCGAGAGAGAATGAACTGCAGGAACATACTGGGATTAGAACAGGGGCTGTTCCCTTCCTCCCTGGATACTGGGATTGGAACTGGGGATGTCTCTTCCTCCCTGAGCTGTTTTGCTCAGCACTGTCATTACCTTTGCTTGGCATCAGCCTAGGACAGAGGGGACTTCAGAGCACAGAGCAAATGCTTCAAATATGGGACAAATGTGGCACCACTCAGGTTAAAGCCCATCACCTTTGCTTGCATTAGGTGCGCACATCTGTGAGCTTTTCAGACATACAGCTGCTCTTAAATGTGCTTTTCTGTCTATCCATGGGAAGGCTTCAGGAGTCTAAGGTTTTATTTCCAGTGCCTGGCCACCCCTCTGGCCCCCTCCTGATAAAAGCCCATCAGTGCTCATGGGCTCAGTGAGACACCTCACAACTCTTCTACCAACAGGTGATATTCCAGGCTTTTGTTTTTCTAAATCATCACCTCATGCCCAAAATTCAGGACCCTCTGGATGGTGCTCTGTGTGTCAGGAGAGGGACAGGGATGGACCCAGGATACTGTGTGGTGGTGTCAACACCAGCTCCATCACCTCTGCCTTTTGGCAAGTTCTTCTCACCCTCATGCTTTGCTTCCCCAATTTTTTTTTTTTCAGTGGGAATGTAATACTGCTTTGGGGATTAATTAATTGATGAACATAGAGAGCCTGGAAAGTGTAAAGCACTACACAGGAGTTAAGTGTTATAATTAGGAGCAATTCTGGTCTTGATTACAATGAGGTAAAGCTGGAAGTCCTACACCACAGAAAGATTCAAACTGATAAAAAAAAAAAAAGATCAGAATCAGGGTCTTATGTTTTTGAATGTAAACTTGGGCAGATTCCCTGCTGAGTTACATCTGCAACTGTAATAAGATCAAGGAACATGACAACTTGTCATTTCGGTAACAGATATAGGGAAAATGCCCTTTAAAAAAATTAAACAGGAAGGAAAATTTTAAAGTGTTTTCTTTGGCTCTGAAACATATGCCCAGGGAGAAACTGTTCTTAGCAATGCAGTGGATCTTGAAATATTTACTGGGTCTGGCATTTAACATAATCTTTCTTGTATAAACGATATAGAAAAAACACATATTATCTTAGACTGCAATCTAGTGTGAGGATGAGATGATATTTTAATAGAGCTGCATTCATCAACTGTAACAAGAGAGGAAATGTGCTCCAATCCAACATGCCCTGTGGGCAATGTAAATAAGAGTAAGTGACTTGGACCATCAGATAAGTGCAGCAACAGGAGGCAAACAGACGGACAGACAGTCTGCCAGGGAAGGCAGGCACTGGGAGAGGGTGATCTAACCAGGACAGGTACAGCACCCACTGCTCATCATGCCAGGATCCCAGCCACTCACTCCTCTCATCCCAGCAAGGGTCCTCCTGGAAACCTGAATTTCTTACTTGGCTTGCAGTGGGATTTGCATGTCTAGCCAGTGACACTACTATTTTCAGAAGTAATTAAATTTTTAATTATGCTTTTTAATAGCCAGTAGCTACTGCTTTGCAGTGCTGTTTCTGTCCCTGTTGGATGCCCATGGAGCAGCGCCACAAACCTCCAACTGTTCTTCCAGCAAGATTTGCCATCCAGGGGGGTCAGGATGTGGGAGCTGAGCTACAGCCACGTCATAGCTGCAGACTGAAATGAGACTGGGCAGTGCATTCCAGAACCACAAGAACATCCCTTCAAGGTTTTGCCAACACAAGTTTGGAGAAAGAACAGTGAAGGCTGAAAGGCCTAGATCCTCAACCATTATCAAATTTGCAGACAGATTTACTCCCACAAGCAATAGTCCAACTTTCTTTCAAACCAGGTTTTCAGGTACACCAGTAACTGTACATAAAAGGGAAACTCATCATATACAGGCAGTAAAACTGACAGAGGCAGACACTGTCCAAAGAGGACTTGTGCTGGAGCATGTGTTGTATTGAAAATCACCAGGCAAAGTCAGTGAATTATTTGTGACCTTGGGCAAGATGCTTAATCTCTTCCCAGTTCAGACAGGGAGTCAGAGTCACACCAAACCACCTCCCATCCTCCCTCTCTGCAGAAGTGGAAGAATGACAGTGTACATTTTTGAAACAGGTTCTAAGGGAGAAGTTAAAAAGCAGCTCATTGTCTGTCTTGTCTGCAGACAGGACATCTCAGCAAGATCCAGCAAGATCCTTCAAGCTTTTGGCATTTAAAGAACCTCTGACCTTCCCAAAGCAGTCCCAAGACTCTCTTGCGCCCATTTGCAGAGAAAACAAAAACCCCTGAACACCAACTGCTCATTGATTTGCATTTCTTTTCCTGAAGTTTTCCTTGTCTTCCCCTCGAGTGGGAAGACAGAAAAGGTTTTTATTATTTTCTAGTAACTTCTTGATGCCCCTGTTGTGGGAACCATTGGCACAAATTGAACATCACCAGACTTAGGTCCATAAGCACAGGGTCATGATGCATGTCTGTTCCCAGACACCCTTCACTTGGTGTGTTTCAGGTGTACAGCAAACACCTACAGTACAGAGCTGATACTGAACCGAAACCCTCAACAACCTGAATCTCCACCAGGCATCAAAAACCTGCCAGCTGTGCTGGTCTGACCCAGTTCACAAGGGCTGGGTGGGCTCCAAGGCATCTTCCCCTTTTTCCTACCCTGGAATTGGCAGCAGCCAGATCACTGCTGAGCATGATTCAGCTTTAGCTTGAACACTGATCACCCTGCTGGGACTCTCCTGCCCACCTGGCACTGCAAACCTCTCTGCCCACAGCAGCTAGGGCTTGTCCCTGCAGTGATCCCACCTCAACCCAGCACTTTCCCCTGGATCTGCATCACCACCCAGGTACCAAACAGCAGCATGGAGTGATTTGGCTTCTAAAGACCACCACGGCTTCAGCAATTCAGGTGACCATTTTCAGATTGCTGCTCATGTGTGGATGCAGCAGCCAGGGGGGCAGAGGGCAGTGCCTGCATTTCAGGTCCTCATTTTATCTCGCTTTTTAAAGCAGGGTCTGAACCTCCAAGGTTTTGACTTCTTCAGATTCCCTTGTTATGAAGTTATGAGAAAACATTTGTGGTCAGGTGATTTCCTTTTGCCCTAGACAGCTGTCAAGAGCAGCAGAATGGCCCAAGGCAAAATGTGATGTGGGTGTAAGGAGTGTCTTAAGCCAATAAGTTATAGCGACGGGTTAGAAAGACTGAGGAAAAAATGAGCCAATAATTGCTGCAAATCTTCCTATTTTGCTAAGTTTATTTAGTCAAATTCAGTGGCCCCTCTCCAGGCCTTCAGCCTTAGAAAAGAACCTTATTTATCATTTCACTCCTATTGTTTAATTATCCTGACCATCAGCAGAACAGATCATTTGGCTCTTGCAGACAAATCCCAGCACTCTCAGACTGCAGCACCGCGGCTCAGCTCTGCAGACAGCCGAGGCCAAAGAGGATTTAGGTCTCTGGGAGCACGGCCGGCCTCGTGCCCGCCCTGTGCCACCCCACATCCCCCGTGCCAGCCTGATCAGGGCTGCCCTGCCCTCCAAACACAGCCAGGAGCCCGGCAGAGAGTTGAAGCATCTCAAAAGTACTGTCAGAAATTATGTTTTCTAAATTTCTGCTTTAAATTCTCAGAGTAGATTTGCAACCAGGTTCTTAAGAGCTGCCCAACAAGGCCAGGTCAATCAGACTGAAAGTGTTTGCTGCCTGTATGTTGTTTGGAGTGAAGAGGGATTAAAAATTACACCCTGCCAGTACTTCTGGAAGACACAGTTGATAAGGGGTCTACATTGAGAATGGATGAAAACTCTCCACTGAATGTTAAATGAAAAGGATGTGGAAAAGTGGATTAGCAACTCAGAAAATTGCTACAGATCATGTTTGTTCTTTTGGGGGAAAAAATCCTTCATTTTTAATGAACAAATGCACATCTCACCTCCAAAAAACAGTCACTATTTTTAGTGGTTTCAGGGTGTTGGCTGCCAAACTGAAAAGTTTGGGGGAGACAGGAAGGGAAGAAAGGGGCATTCAGACATAATTCAACATTTTTGCCAGCAGCAGTGCCAATGGAAGAGTCCTTGGCTCTGGAGAGAGCACATCCCTTGCTGTCCCAGTCTGGAAGGGGCTGTTTGGGCTGGCAGTGGCTCAGGGCAGCACTGCCCACACGAGATGGGGTTTGGGGCTGCTCCCATTTCCCCCTCTGGGATACAGCCTGGATCACCCACCACCCAGAGCTTCCCTGGAAGTTCAGGCCCCTGTCACAGCACTTCATTTTCCTAAGCAAACATTTGCAACACAACTATAATTAACTTTCTATCCTGTAGCCTTTGCACTCCAAACAATTTCACCTGTGTGCTCGTTCTCATTCAATTACAAACTTAAATAAAGTTTATACTAACAGCAGATTAATTTTTATATATATACATAAAGACTCATAATATTCAGCTTTTGCTTCTCCTGCTAAATGACTGTGCACTGAGCTGTCTCTTTGGAGGCCTCAGTCTGAGTCTTTCACGAGGCATTCACTCAATATGGGCTGCTTGGTTATCAGGTAATATTTTATACAAAGATCGAATCTTTATTTAATAGTCAGAGTCTTCTATTGATTCATGCAGTCAGCAATGATGACTAAGAGCTGTGATTCATTGACACCTGTTGGGTTTGAGGTTTCTTTTTACTCTTTACAACCTCTTCCTTCTGCTTCCCTTAAGCACACAATTTCTGCCTTTTTTTTTTTTTAAATATAAAGGAATAAAACAAGAAAGTTACTTTTGGCAGTAATTCTACAATTGTAGTAATATTTATATATTACTACATGTCATACCTACAGCTATTTCAGACCCATCTGCAAATTCCTAAAGCCTCTCAAATTTGCCCACCATGCTATTTACCTTTAATTTATTTTTTTTTTAATCAGAGAGGATATATGAGGTGAAATCAAACATATGGCCTACAAGAAAACAGTGTATGACTCATGACAGCCACTCAAAAATTAGCTATTCCTTGTCCATTTTATACATGTACATACACAATACCCTGCCCACAAAAGACTCATTTTCCCCCGACTCAAAAAAATAAAAAGTAAATCAGTCATGTTCACATGTACATGGTAACAGCACCTCTGAATCAACCAGAAAAAAGAACTATCAGTGCAGGAGTCTCCAAAATTATTAACAAAAAAACCCCCAACAAACCCCAAAAGGCCATCCAGCAGTGCCACCCCACAGTCCCCAGCCAGTCCCCAATGGTGCTCACCTTTCACGCAGAGGTGGCTGCAGCTCCAGCAGTGCCTGCCCAGGACCTGCAAAGGGGCCACGCCAGCCATTTCTGGTGGATGAACCTTCTCCAAACCCTCTCAGCCGTGCTGTCCCAGACACTGACGGTCTGAAAGCTTCCCCTTGAACAGGCTCTCACCCTCTGATGACCCTTTAGGAGTTGGGTATGGCAGGCAATAGAACCCCAGACCTTTCCTCCCCAGGGAGCCTCCCTGCCTCCTCAACCCACCTTTATATTCCCCCCCCTCCCCTTTCCCTGTTGGCCCAAAGAGATGATGAGCATCAGGCAGAGCCTTGGCCTCGTTAAATCAAACCTGACTTGTATCACCTGTGTCAGTGGGGGCAGAGTTTCATTACAGCCCCTTTTTCCCCAGGCCTTACTAATGACACACAGCTTTACCTGGGATAAAGCCAGGTGATTCCAGGGTTTAATTCATTAGTGGGCCATGATTCCACACTTGCAGACACACCACTGATTGCTTCTGTGGAACTGGGAGGCAAAGGAAGTCCAAATATGTGAAATTCAAGGTCTAAGGACACTCAGACAATTTTTTTTTTAATTTTGTTATTTTATTCCCTTTATCCTTTGCTGCCCCATCCAGCTTTAAAGTCTTTTCCCCTTGGAGGCTGTCAAAGCTGCCTCCCCAGGGCTCTCCCCTATTGTGCATGTCCTCGTGCAGTCCCTTTGTAACACCCAAGCTGTGCAGTTGATGCTCAGGCTGAATTGGAAAGCAGGTCTGTGTCTGATCTGCAAACATACCTCCAGCCTTATTTCCCGTCCCTTAATGTATTCCAGTCTATGCCTGGGTAGTTAAATCTTCAATTCCACCACTCTCTCCTTTTCACATGCCTGTTTTATTTGCACAGTCATTTCACAGTCCAGTTGTTCTTTCTGGTCAGGTGGCCTATAAAATATTTCTATTACTAGTTTACTCTCTGAAACATCTCCAACTGCAGCCCATAATGACACAGCAGCCCCATTCCAGACTCTCAGATCCCCACTTTCAAAGGCTAATAAATCCTTTTCCTTCTGAAATAGCTCTCTCTTCTCTCATTCCTTTCTCTTCCTCCCCAAACAATCCAAACAATCTCTACTCTTTAATGTTAATACCTCTGTTATCTTCTAAGGAAGCTGCAGCTCCATCCATACCTATTTCCCAATGGGCAATGCCCACGCACAGAATAAACTCCTGGATCCACACTGAGACACTGCAATGAGCATCCTCTTCCTTCTCCTCCTCCCATTCCCTGCATAAATATAACCTTTTCCTGGCCACATCTGGAACTGACAGCTTCACCATTCCTGAGCAGGGTGAGCAGGGCTGGTTCTCATTTCTGCCCATCACCCTGCAAGTCTCCCTTTCACCAACTGCTCCCAATTTGTCTGGAAGGGAAGATCTGGTTAAAGTCAAGTATTTCTACTCTTTAATGCATTTCTTCCACTGTATCCCATAAATATACTCAACTATCCTTCCTTCCTCCTATTGCACAAACCACCTTTCCATCTGTGTTGTGCTCTTGGCTGGGAAGATGAACCCAGTGCTTGGGGTTGAAACTGTCCGTGAGGTTTTCACTCTGTACCTTGACCTTCAATGCCCAAAATTCCTCCAACTGCACTTCCTTAGCACATGTTTCTGCTGCAGTGGAGAGTGACAAGTGGCTCAGAAGGTCTTTCTGCAGCTGTTCCAGGTGCCTGGGATAGCTGGGGGCTCTCCCTGGCCATACCCCACCCACCTTGCAGTCACTGGCATGTGCCCCACGAGCACGTGCAGCCAAACGAGGAGCTCAAAGTCCAGAGGTCCCCAAGTGATGCTCAGAACATCCCCAGAAGCTGCAACATCCATATTCTTTTGTCATCATTGATATGAGAAACAAAGAAACAGCAAATCCCCTCACACTGGGGAGAAAGTCAGAGGAGCCAGGAGTGGCTTAGGATTTGCTCCTATGTGCCAAGGTGTTTTTAAGCATCAAGCCAAAATTTGAGGAAATTTACTCTACACTGAATTTAACTATGCTAAAAAGGAAATTTGGCCTCAAGATTATTTGGTCCTATGGTGATTGTAAAATGGGATTTAAATGTGTTTAAGTGATCTAAGGAGCTTGGGAGAGATGCAGAGGGGTAGAGCCAGCACAGTCCACAGCACCCAGCAATCCACCCTGCTCACTGCTCCAACTTCCTCTTTGCCAAAAAGGAAGAGAAAAGCAATTTCCTTCTTTTTCTCTTCTGCAGCCCTGTGACTGGAATCTCCAAATAGCCCTGTGGGGCTCCCTGCAATCCAGGGAATCTGCTGTATTCTGCACCACAGGAAAGCTCTGCTAATACAGTGGTTACTGATACAGGCACCCACAGCCACAAACACCATTACCACCAATATCCCGGTGTCCCAGTGAGCTTGCGATGTTTCTGGCAAGCACACAACCTGGGGGGTACCTGGGTATTTCCTCCAGGATACTCCAGGATGAGCAGAAGGACTTGGCTGGAGCAGCTGTATTCCAGGGCTGTGTCCGGAGAGAGGACTGGAATCACCAGCCCCTTAGCCCACTTGTGTGAAGTTGGGAAGATCCAGAGCACATCTCTTATAAATCTTGGGAAAAAATCCCATTGGGGTTTCACTGGTGTTGACACATTTTGTTGGGCCTTATAACACAGCAGTTGGAGTTGGTCTTAACTGGGTCAGATGGAACCCACTTTTGTCCTAAGTCCATTAGCACAATATTTTAGTCCCTCTCCTCTTCCATGACATGCTAAAGTTCTGGGAATTTGCTTTTCCTTGTAAGCCCCCACTCTCTGCCCCCCACCACAAAACCCACAAAAACCAAACCCAAAAATGCTTGCAAGAAGAAGTTTCAGGAAAAGCTGTCTTGGATAAGGACTGATTAGTGCCTCCCACGGGTGTATATCTTGCATTAGGGGTCAAATACAAGACTCAGAGTCAAAAGCAGTTAAGGGCTTGATCTTGACTCTGCTTTTATATGTGACCAAACCCAATTAATTTTACCTCTTTATCTACAACTTTTCTCATCTGGAAAATTGACTACTAAAGATAATCCAAACCCACACATTTTCTGATATCGAATTTGCTGACAATCATGCAGCACTCCGAGGTAGAAGGGTGAGTTTATTAGCAGTTTTCTTCTCACCCATGAAAATAAATTTATTCAAATGTGGGGTTTTTTCTCTCCCAAAGGGAAATTTCTTCCATCATGTACCAGAACAGAGGCAATACATGAGGACAGGTCATGGAACCCCAGTGCCCCGTGGCATCCCCATTGGTGTGTGTGACATGAGGAAGTGCACTGGGGCTCTTCCCAGACACACCATCTCCTCTCCCAGCTCGTGGCACAGCCCATCTCCATTCCAGAGCACGGAACCACATCTCAGCTGCCGGGAGAAGTCGCCCCAGGACACTGCCAGGAGGAGGTGTGGGAGCATCTCTGCCCACTCTGTGCCTGCTCTTTGCCCTTGTCTTGTGCAAGGGGCACAGTTTGCTGGAAAGCACATCAGCCAGGCTGGGCAGCTGTGCAGGGCCCCCAGAATTTAAGGTATAGAGCATATGGACACAGCTTTACCAGGTAAATGACAGTTAGACAAGGCAAATCAACAACAAGGGAGAGGATGAGAAAATGATACTGACTGTAATGTTGACAAACACTCGTCACCTTCCAACTCACTGATGAATCGGTAATATTTTTGCTGGAAAAAAAGATCCCTCTTGCTTTAAAGACAGCTATTTGATGAGGCACGAGGGAGACAATTAAACATTTAATTCAGTTTGACCTGCTCTGTCATTACAGCTCTTTGTTTCCCATCTCTTTCTTTTCCTCTGACCTTTAGGATGTGGTACTTGGTGGGTTGTTTTTATTTTTTTTATTATT
>VXBX01006401.1:3510-50700 GCA_013400415.1 Scytalopus superciliaris
CCGCCCGCCTCCCTGCCCAGCAGCACCTCCTCGGATGACTTCGGCAAGGGCAAGGCCGAGGACCGCTACTCGCTGGGCAGCAGCATCGACAGCGGCATCCGCACCCCGCTCTGCAGGATCTGCTTCCAGGGGCCCGAGCAGGTGAGCGGCCGCGGGCGGTGGGCGATGGGGTGGGATTGGGACCGATGGGCAGCGGTGCTCCAGCCTGAGATGCTCCAGCCCGCTGCACCTGGGGCTTGCTGCTCGCTGGGGGTGTCACTGGTGCCCGGGACGGGAGCCCAAAACCATTGGAGCCTCTGCCCTGTGCCCAGGCCCGGGGCTTCAGGATTTTGTGTCTCCTCCATCCCTCTCTGCTTTGCCCAACCCAGCCTTGCCCCGGGCGCCCATGCTCAGCCTCAGAGCCATACAGCTGTGGCACGGGACAGATGCACTGACCCCTCCATGGAGCAGAGACAGCTCAGCGAGGGGAGCTTTTTGTTGCTTTGTGTGTACCCAGCTGCAGTGATTCCAGAAGCGGTGTGAAGGACGAGTTTGATGTGCTACTCACTTTAAAGAAAAACAACTTCAGTCTGTACAAAGACACGTGGCAGGAGATAGCCTCACTTCAGTGGTTCCCAGGGGACAGCTAGTAGGAGCTCTGCAGGTGCTCCGCTGCTCCCGTGCTCCCAGTTGCACGAGCTGCAGGGGGAAGTGGCTGGTTACAACTGTAGCTGCTGAAGCTGCAGCCTTAAGGTGCTCCTTGGAACAGACTTGAGTTTAGGCCAGTGAAGTTTCCCTCCACCACCCGGGAGATGAAACAAATGTAACCATGCTAGAACACAAGATGCCACCCTGAGGCATTATTCTCCATGCTTAATGACAATTAAAAGCAGCTCATGTATTTTCAGGATGACAACTTCCTTGTAGTGATGTACCCAGCAACATTTTAACCTAACATGACACAACTTCATGTGGCAAGGAAGGCTGCAGACTTCTGTTTGTGGGATGAAGCCCATATATGTTGATAACTTTTACTACTCGGGATGGTCCCATCGTTCCCTGTCATAATAGGAGATCCCTTGCATGAGAAAGGTCTGCGAGGTTTGACTTGACCAATGCTATTTCCATTCGGGCACAGATTCTGGCATGTAAGGTGATACATTGAAATCTTGAGCAAAATGGGGTTTGCCCTGTGTCTTCTTTCCCCTTCATAGACCTGTGCACTCTGCTAAGGAAAACCAGTTCTCCTCTGAGAGTGGCCACACTCTGGCACACATCCTGCCTTTCCCAAAGCTGCCTACATCTGTAATGCAGTGATCGTGCTTTCCCTAATGTTGGTCCGAGAATGGTGGTGATGCGGGGGTGGGAGGTGGGGAATGGGCTTCTGTTCTACTGTGGAAGAAGCAGGGCTTGCCACCAACCCATCAACAACCCTGCTGGATGTGTCATACCAAGGGTCACATAGATCACAGCTCAATGCTCAGTGGACTGTAGCCTTCTCTAATGGTTTATGCAGCTGATGGATAGCTGTGAGACAGTTTTGACCATAGGCTTTCAGATGGGGATGGGGAAAATATTTCTTTTTTGGAGCTACTGTGTGTCTTCCTCACTTGGTTGTCTTCTCCACATCTCTTTTAAAAGTTGGAAGCCATGCAGTTCACTCCCTGTGAATTTACATTATTCCACATTTCTAGTACTCTTCCCTGGCTTGCCATTCTGCCTGTGTATACGAGACGTAGCACCTGCAAGATTGGCTTACGTGTCAGAGCAAATAGAGCCTAAGCAGAATTAAAATAGAGGTAGCTCGCTTCCTTGAAGAACATTCATGCTTGAAAATAATTGGATGCTAATTTTCACACTGAAAAGCTTGTGTAGGTTGCATTGTAAAAGTGAGACTATTTGCTGACCATCTGCCAGCCTACCTGAGTGAGAAGCTGAGCAGACGTGACTGGCATCTAATAGAGTTTCACCAGGATTTCTCTTTTTTTTTGCTTCTCACAGTTTCTGACCAATATAATAAGACACTTACGGCTGGGTTCTGCCACTCATCCTTGAGCAGTACCTTATTTTGCAAATAATTTTTTCTTCACCAGCATGGCTTGAGGAGTATCTGAAACCCTTTGCCCTGCAGCAGCTGGGAAACACAAATCATTATGGAGGCCCAGATCATGGGGTTTTAGGGCACAGCCAGATCCTGACACAGGTTCCTGGAATTCTGGTTCAGAATAACTGAGCGCTGGGTCGGTGCAGCTGATGTCAAGACATCAGTTTGGTTTATTTGGCCATTATGACAATAAAACTCCAATGCAGCTAAATCCCCAAATCCTTTCCTTTGTTTTTATGGTGGTTATTACTGGTTTAGCATTTATTTCCCGTTTCTTTTCTAATTCAACAGCTGAGCAAAGACTCTTCATGTTTTGGACCCTCTCAACTTTAAAAGTCATAGATACATATGATTCTATACCACCCCCGCCAAGATCATGAAAATTTATCTTATTGGAAACAAAATATAATTGCTAGTTTTTTACTCTGTAGATTAATAACAATGACAGATATAAACAGTGTTTTATTGACCTGTCAAAACCATCTGAAACTGCTGCAGCTGTGGGCAAATTTGCAGGGCTGCATCACGGTACCAAGAACAAAAGCCTTCATTATAAATTGACTGTTAGGCACTCTAAGCTTATTTACCCAGATAAAATGACAGTGAGTCTCCAAAAGAAGTTTTAATCCTGTTTTGATATAAAAAAAAAACCCAACCAAAACAACAGCCAAAAAGGTTTCCTAGTAATCTGGCTTTGCAAGTAGGTTTTATTTAATATCTAATGCAAAACAAAATCAGTAGGGATTTTCAGTTTAAATTGATGATTGCCCAACATGCATGATACTTCAGGCTACTGAATTGCTTATATCTTAAGCTCCTCATGTTTGTTTGTGGCTCTTATGGGTAAGCTGATTCTTTCATTTAAAAATGTGCTGAGGACCATAAAAAGAAAGACAGCTCATTATTGTGAAACTGTTCTGATCCTTGTGAGTTACTCAAGAGAAGCCAGGGTTGCAGACAAGAAAGGGTGGATCTGATGACCAGGGGATCACAGCATCTGGGCTCCTGTTTTGAGGCATGAAGAGCAAGCTCTGCTCAGGTCTGGCAGTTGAAAAAGGCAATTGCTTTCATTGAAAATGAGAGCTTAGCATCATGAAAACTGAACTCTGCACTTGGTAATGGCATTGCCTTTTGGGGACTTGCTTGGCATTTTCAAAGGTTTCAATGACTGAACGTCCTGCACCATTGTGTCAGCAAATTCTAAGACCCTGGATTGAATGGCAAAGCTCTGGGGAGAAAGTGAGAAAGAAAAATGCTGGAGTATTTTCTTCTGTTTTGGTTAATGCTCAGTGTTTGCAGAATTTTGTCTGCTTTTCTGGATCTCTGACAATGTTCTGCAAGAGAAAGAAATGAAGATGAGCTCTGCTCTCACAAATGTTTCACAGTATTTGGTATGGTTCCAAGCTGAGAGCAAGTCATGGAGATTAGCAGGAAAAGACATGAGTGAAAAGTCCCTTCACATCAGCAGATAAACTGTTTGCCCATGTCACAAGGAATTAGCAGTACTGTGGAGTTTGGGATCTCAGAAGTGGTGCTAGCTGTTCTGAAAATAAGTAGGAAAGCATTCTTAAATAAAACTGAGATAATTTGGAAATCCATATGTCTCAAGGATTGCTTGTTAGATTGTCAGTTAGAGTGTGTGTACATCTTTTCTTACCTATCAATTTCAGTCTGTGTTTCCCTATTTCTCAGTTCTGGGGAAAGATGCTGTAAAGATGGAGATTTGAAAAGTCAGTGCAGATAGATTTGGTTGGCTAACAAGGATCAGAGAGAACAGACTGTGGACACTCTTGCTTGCAGGCTTGGACTTAGATCAGTATTCAGTAGAAGTGTTTGAAAATAGACTATCCTTCCCACTAAAGTTCCCTATAGACTTTTGGGACACCAACTCCTTAGTATGAGAACATGAAGACCTTCAAGGAAATTGGAAGGGAAGACAACTTACAATAGATATTTTAAGTCTCATATTTCCATGTGATCTGTAATTGGGCTGTGGATCTCCTGCTGCAGGACATTAACAAGACAAGGAACTAAAGTTTAATGAATGATTGTAAAGCCATGTGGTTATTAAGAATACTTAGTGTCAATAAAATTAATGATAACACTTCTGAAAGTAAAATTCACACTTCACATCTGAAGTCAATCTAGAGATCAGGGTAAGAATAAAGAGGAGCAAAGCTGGTCTTTAGCCCCACATCTCACCAGCCTCTCGTGCATGCACCTCCTCTCCAGGTGCATGTCTGAATTTCATGCATATGTAATGTCTTCAGTATTTAGGCACTTGCCATATTCAGGACTTCTCTAGAGCTAGGTTGACCCTAAGTTACTCAGTCTGGATTAACACATTCTTGGGGGCCCTGTGTAGGATCAGTGAATGGTCAGTACTGTTGAATGGCCATTAGCATATGTTGCTTGAAATAACTACTGAGAATCTCAACCCCATTCCTGTTAAAGGAACAGGCAAAAAGCATCTTTAGCCCCCTGCCTAGCAGGGTTTGCAGAGAAGGCATGAGCTAAGCCAGGAAATATTGCCACTCTACAGACTCTCAGCAGCACAGAAGAGTGAAGGAAATCTCTGGGATGCCTGATTACTGATTTACAACTTTGTAAGACTGAGGAGAATCACGTATCTGTTTTCTGGAGTGCAACAAAGAGGAAAAGAGGCAGGCTGTGGCAGAATGGAGGGCACAAATGTGATAGTGAATGAGTGGAAGAAGAAACAACTGTGCAACCAGCATCACAAGCGTGTCCAAAGCCAGGAAAACTTGGGAATGGAGATGCTGGTATTTTGTGGAGTCTGTCCAAACTGGCTAGACCATCAGGACACTGTTTCCAAACACATTGAATCATATAATGACAGTGCAGGCTTCCCATCCATGTCCTTCCATAGGTGTGTTCCCACAGGGTTCATTTACTTGGTGTTAGAAGGAGAATAATTCATTGAAAAACAGCCAGTCCTGCTAAAACTGAGGGCTAAGAGATGCTGGGATGAAGCCATTTAGATTTCAATCTGTATATTGTAATTTATGACAGAAAGGAGGAGAAGATGCTTCCTGTGACATTCAGTCCACCTCTCTGCCTTCCCATCTTTGAATCTGAATACCTCTATAGCTATTTCTCCTATTTCATCTGTCCCAGGATCAAATCTGTGCTGTGCAGACAGAACATTCTTGGCTTTGGCAACAGCTTTGCTTGAGCCATCAACTGAATGGAGCCCAGGATGCCATCTATTTTAGATTTAGATGCTGTTGCCACAGAGTTGATTGGCAAAGCTCCCATTAACTTCAACAGCAAAAGTGTAGGCATCCAGTAGCAGGGATCTGACCCCTGTATTTCAATAATGTTGTGTACACAGCGGGGTTTCTATAAATAATAGTGAAAGCCACTAATCCCATTGACTTTTAATTGCTCCAGAAGACAGGGTTTTCACCTTCTGTGCCTGCTGAAACTCTGATGCCTGACCCATTTTTTTTGGTGCCACTAGCTAGCCTGAGCAGCAGTTTTTCTTTTCTTTCACTTTTCCCCATATAAAAGGCTTCATGGAGGAACTTGTCTGTGTTTGTGTCACTGTTTCTTAAATATACATTTCAGGCCATGATTAACAGTGGCTGATGTCAGTTAGTGACAGAACAAGCAATGCAAAAGCATGTAGCTCCATTGTTTGCATCTGTAGAGTCACTGTTATTTCCACAAAGGCAACACTTCCTCCTGGAAGGGCTCTGTTCATACAAAACTGAATTGCATTCAGGTTGTCTTTCAAGCAAAAATTCATTCCCAGCAAGGGCCTCCTCTGTGGCAGCCTTTTGCTCTCATTGGTGTTTTTCCATTCAAGGCTGGCCCAGCTCAGAAGTCAGAAATGTGGTTGTGCCAAAAATCTGTGATGCTGTGTGTCCTATGTGTCTGCTGCACGTGTCTTCACCACTCCTAGGCCTGAAGTAAGATAATAAGATAGACTGCAATTGTTACTGGTTCATATCTGTGGCCATCCCATTCTTTTATTAGCTGGTGGCTAAAAAGGAATAAAGCCATGTGGCAGTGTTAGCTGTTGCAGTTTATGCTCATCAGCCCTCCTCTAAACTGATTGGCTAATTTCAGCCAGATTTGGCAGAGAGTAGAGATCTGAAATGCATTAAATTCCTGTAAGTTTCATGAAAACTAACTGGATGAAGAAGAGGAAAGTGAGAACTGTCCTGCTGTGGGAGAGATTATAGCATTGTCTGCGCTAGACACTGTAGAGCCCATGGAAGACAGAGCTTCAGATGGAACAACTGCTTTAACATGAATGTGTATCCCATTAGACAAAAAAAGAACCCCATCATCATATGGTTTCCATGGGCAACCAGACTCACAGAATAGCTTGTTAACTTTTTATCTTTCTCCTTTTCCTTTGTTAATCAGGATTGCTTACCTAGAATGAATTGCTTGAGGCTGAAGACTTTCTTATCTTCCCCCATCTTTTCACAACCTACCTTTTATCCTGTTCTGATTTATCGCTGGTTGCAGTAGAACAGATTACGTTGTTGGCAGTTGAGAGTGATGAGTGATGACTTTCTTCTGATGAAGAAAATAACAGCAAAAACTGGAAATGTATGTACATAATAAATGGACTGTCCCTATGCCCCACTGTGAAAAGTGATGAGATAAGGCAAAATCATGGTGTGCAGACTGGTCCCAGTGACAGGGCCCATACCCTGAAATCCTCACACATATTTTCTTCTCTCATGTAATTTCTTCTTTACGCTCTTTGGTAGTTTTCTGTCACCTCCTCTTCCTTCTCTTCTTCTTGGCTAAAGTCAATTGACACAGCAGAGTTTGGCTCCACTCATTCTATCTGGTTCTACTCTATACAGGTTCTCCTATGGCCTATTTACCATCATGTCCAATCCTCCTCTGTGTGCAGGTTCAACGCTGATGACATCACTGAAAACAGTCACACAAGTTAAAGCTGCTTCCCTGGGTGGGGAGTGAGGGATGGGATGCGATGGTACAGGATGGGAGAACGATAAGCAAAAAATGGTTTACATATTGTTTTATTCTTTCCTATATCTAGTGACTTGTGTTTGTTGGAGAAACCAGGCTGTGCTTGGAGAAAACTGTAAACTCCATGGAGGATGAGGTAGTTCAATCTTGAAAGGAACCCTGAGAAAGTTTTGTCTCCTCTGTGGAAGAACTTCATAGGGAACTTCCATTATGATTGGAGAATTGGATTGTCAGACTTACTTTTTGTCATGGAGTCACAGACATTTAGACCCGCAGGTCCACATACAAAACCATTTTGCAGAACAGGAGTGAAAATAAACTTGATATTCCACCAGTTTGGAGGCCAAAGACTGTTACTGTCTTTGTGGTGTATTTGCCACATCACTCTTAGCAGAAGTTTACCAAGCATTGCTTGATTGACAGTGTGTATACATTTAAGGTAAGGCCACAGGGTCACCTTTCCCATGTAAAAGTATGTGCCATTAGCTAAGAGATCAGTGTTAGAGGCAACTTTAAGGTGTGTAGTGCATTAAGCATTTGTAGGTGTTTGTTAGCACAGCCTGCAGACAGTCCTGTGGCTGCAGCCTCTGTGAAGTTGTTCCTTGTGACTGCCATTGTAACCTCTGGTACTACGTGGGTTTAACTTATCTTTCTTAATCCATGAATCCAAGCACAAGGCAATGCCCAGGTCTCAAGACAATTAGCCCACCCATCCAAAATCCTGACAGAGACTGATCTAACCTGTTCTTAAGGATGAGCATAATTGGAGAATCCGTCTTTCCTGCTGCAACGGATTTTTTTTACCTTTTTCCCAAGAAGTAAGTAGCTGAAAGTGTTTTCCAGTAGTTGCTTATAAATACAGTGAAAATTCATCCTTTCAGGACTTCAAAAGTTCAAGTGACAACTTGACACTACCTGTCCTTCTGTAGGCCCAACAATTTCAATTCTGCCTTTGCCCTTATGACCTGTTTTCTAGACTGCTAATTATCCTCTGGACCATTACCAAATGGTCCATATTTTGCTTTAAATGCACTGGAAACAATTCTCCAGTTGAATCCTTGTCAGTGCTGAGCAGTGCAGAAAGGTTTTGAATGCTGTTTAACAGAAGTCATCCATTCCAGAGTAATGTTTGCTGTATCGATTTATTGATTTATTTGTGTATTTATTTATTCATTTATGGAACAGTAGAAGATTATTGATTGTTACTCAACTCATGATCCAGTATGGTCTGCCTGTCCTTCAGAGTTACTTCTTGGGCAGTCCTCCATCCTGGCTCTGTGCAGTTGGCATTACTGCCTTGGTGGAGGAGATGTATTTGGCCTTACTGATTTGCATCCATTTACCCCAGTAACAGTCCCTTCCAGGAGGGCCTGCAGATGCAGTAAGCATTAACTCTGCTCAGTCTTCGAGGCCCGTAGTGACTTTAGCTCTTCTGCTTTGCCTCCTGAGGAGAGCTGGGAGGAAAAGGCTGCAGGAGCAGCTGTTCTTTCCTTTAAGGAATGCCATAGATGAAACTTATGGCTGGGGCTGGTTCTGTCACTGCCTGCTTATGGCCGTGTGGAGGAGGAGTGAGTGGATCCTCATTGCTTCAGTTCAGGTGTCTCCTCTCTGCCCCAATTACAGCCACTCTCAGCAAGGCTGAATACGACATTCCTGACAGATTTAGGCCTCTAGCCAATTCTGCTTGAAATGTCCCCACCAGCCAGTTCTCTCTGCTGTTTCTCCAATCACTTTATGGATAGGGTGGCTCACATTTCCTTCACCTTCTTGTACTAGCACTGTCATTTGGGCATCAACCCTACCCCCAACTTGAGTTTTTTTCCTCTCATTTCCCATCTGTGTATTCATGTTGTGCCCAGATCTTAATTTGCTTTCTTTATGGTTGTACAGATACTTGCTCAGATCCTTATTTCTTGCCTTCATTTCTGTGATCCCTTCTTCTCCAGCTTCCTAGCACAGGCATTGCCCTGCTTCAGCTGAGTCAAAACCAAGGAGCTCACTTCTTTGACTGGTATCTTGATGGAAGAAGTTTTCCAAGAACATTCGTGTGTGTCCCTTTAGTGTTCCCTGTCCTTACCAAGATAGGTCCTGTATAGTTTTCTACTCCAATTCTCAGTCTTTGGGAGAACTAAGAAAGCCATGTGGAAGGATCTCTTGAAGACATAACACGCACCAGTGGCACACAGGAATCCTGCTGACACTTCACCCACATCACATCAGCACCTACCGTGGCAATGTCATGCAGGTGGCGAACTGAAGCTCAATGGATGGTTTGCACTTTCTGCAAATGTAGTGATGGACTAAACCTGCCCCTCTAAACACCCCACTGCTTTTAGTTATGTCAGGTCTCCTTCTCACCCTGTCTGATACGTTGCATGACCTTGCACTGTCTGATGAATGAAGCACTTCCCTTTTTCTTTTCTCCTTGTTAAGCACACTAGGACCTGTCAGGATTTAAAGTGCTGGAGAAGTACAAGAATATTATTATCCCATTCCAAGTGATATTAAAAGAACATTAAGACAGATCAGATGAGCATTCAAGAAAAGTAGGTGATAATAAAATACTGCATCGGAGAGAAATAGCAGTTAAGTAATTAAAGAGAGGGTTTGCACAAGAGGCAGAAGGAGAGTTATGGGTGCTTCTGGCCTCTAGACCGTTCTTTAATACTATGGTAACCTTTACAGGATGTCAGTATGTCAAGCATTGCACCAAGAAGTGAAGCAAAGGCTTTTCTTGCCCTAAAGAGTTCACATTTTAGGACATAAAACCCCAACATTTCCTTAACATTGAAGAGACATGCGTTCGTACAAGATTTAGGGCCAGAGGGAGTTACTGGGCCAGTCTAGTCTGAATGTCTCTATAATAGCAGTGATAACTTCTTCCCCGAATGAAATTCCTGCTTGAAGGTTAATAGCTGTGCAAGGACTGGGGAAGAAATATCCCATCTTGATTTTCAGATCTCCAACAATGGGAAATTGCTGCAGTGCCCAAGGAGAAAATCTGGGGAAATAGAGAACTGGAACTGTCTTTGCATATCAACTTTTGTCTTTTCTGTCACAGAAAGAACTGTGTACTGTGCGCATCCTTAGAAACCAGCTTCAAAAACCCTTGGGCTAGCTGGCAGAGAAGATTTCCCTCATGGAAAAAGTTCTGTGTTTGAAGACAGTTTTATTCCACATCAGATTAAAAGCAAGAAACTTTCAGCCTGGAAAAACACTCATGGGATTCAGCTAGTTAGGAAAAAAACAGTTCATAGTCTCCTCTGACATATGAGAGCAGAAGTGCTGTCACCTACATTTAACCCACATTTGGAAAATTTTCTTCATAGGCAGGATGGCTACATAATTTCTAAGAAAAACATTTCTACAGCCCCCATAGCCTGCAGTGAGGATTTCTACATAAAGTCCAGCTTGCTTAACTCTCATGACCTGGCCCAGCTACCATCATTATTCTCTTCCCCACTCCTTATGATTTATTTCTTGCCCTTCTTGCAGATGTGTGAAATCTGCAGGAGAGTCCCTGGCCTTCCCAACCTGCACCTATTCATATAATTTCTTCTTTCACCTTTTTCTTGATCATACCAGACAAGAGCTTCATCTCTTTGAAGGTGTGCTTAGGCATATGATGCAAATGTCAGGTGACTGTGACAATTCTGAGTCTTATGGCTCAGGTCAAACAAAATCATACAACTTCAGAATAATTTTGGATGCAGGAACCTCAGAGGGTCGTCTTGTTCAACACCTATTCAAGCAAATCTGACCAGATCAGATACCCAGATATCCAGAGCTAGATAGCTCCAAGGACGGTTATTCCACTCACTTCTCTGGACTCTGGTTTAATAGTTGGTCTCCCTTATGGTGAAAATATGAGGGGGTTATTATGATTTATAATCATAATTTCTTGTGTTTCAAATTGTATCTGTTTCCTCTTGTCTTGTAACCATGCACCTGGGAGAAGAGTCTGGCTTTCTTGCTGTACCTTTCCATGAGGTGCCTAACGACAGCAGTAGAATCTCCCCTTAGCTTTTACAGTGATTTTAGGAAGAGCTGTGCAAAAGATAGGATTAAATGTCTGCTCTAACTCCCCAGGATGGATTTGGACAGGGGATGAGATTTTTGCAATGGTAGTCAGATAAATACCAAGGGAAAATAACTGTCCCTCTATAGCTTGAAGAATGAGAACAAACATTGCTAATAATAGCAAAGGCTCAGATATTTTTCGTTGTCATAGCCAGGACACTTCTTGATCCAATAATCACTAAACCTCCAGGACTCAAATCTGAGTCTTATAGAAATACTGGTTGTAGAAAAGCTTCATTGAGCAAGAACTGTTTCTGTTTAAATTGAACAGAAGGATAAATGAAAGAAGATCTGTAACTAAGGTTTTCAACTTCACAAAAGCAGATCTGGAAAAATTGTGAATCTTCACAAATATGCAATATAACAGAAATTTATTATATAATGTCTAATTACTACAAAAACAACCATTAGTCTCTTTATAACAAACAGAAGCATTCTGTTTCAGTTGGTGCTTTCTGGAAGCTTACAGTCATTCACCCTTCTATAGGCCATTTTTACTTTCTGCCTTTGTTTAATTTGCCTGGAAAGCTGTTCAAAACCTGCCCCAAGATGTGTTTTGATACAAATGAAAAATAGTCTTTTCTCTTTTTCTTAGTTGCTTCCCTACACATCAGTATTTATCCATGTCAATTCTGTTTATAAGTCCTCAAGATACACTCAGTGACATTTAAACTTCTCTGCCAAACTCAGCCACCTTTGGTAAATAAAGGCTGAAAAACTCTTAGGCTCTTATGAGTTGCATGAAAATGTGTGGCCAAGGGCTGCATAACCCCCATGTTGAGTTTGTTATGCCACAGAGGGGAATTGTCATACAAGGTCCACCTCTACTATACATCAAAGAAGCCACCTTACTCCCAGGTTCAGTTCAAGGGGAACTTACACATTGTTTGTCTCCATTGCACTGAGAACTTCTGGTTTTCCTGTTGTCTTTGTTCTTAATTCCGTTTACAAAAAGGCAAGAAAAAGATCCATCTGCCAGCAGAAGCTGAGCTAGCAAGTTTGAATGCAGTACTGGACCACTTCAGAAAATCGTACATTTAGAAAGACAAAGGAACTGCATAGTAAAAGTTATAGAGGCTTCTTCACTGACTCCAGTCCAGGATCTGTTATTTCAGTCAGCCTCTTTCAAGGGCACTCCCCAACAGGGCAGTCACACACAGCCGAATGGCACTTGCCCTTCAGGCAGCACAGGCATGGAGGAGGTTGATGCAGCACTACCTGGGATGGCGCGAAAGCCTGAACCGGCATCTTTGGTAGTTGGTAGTGGAGGGCAACACCTCTTCCCAAGCCTGGAGAACCCTATGTGTCACTCCATCACTGTAGCAAACCCAGTTGGAGGGGAGAGCTGGGTGACATGGGGAGTGATTGTAGACCAGTTAAGTGATATTGAATGGTGGGGAGAATATCAGAAATAATTCAGTGCAACTTAACAAGAGGTGGAATTTTGATCAGAGGCATCTAAAGTGCGTCTATCAGTAGGAAAGTGAACTAAGCTGCTGGGACTTCTCAGAAGTTCTTATTGCTGTAGTAAACCAAAGGGGATGCAGGGACTGCTACAAGCTTATGGATTTCCACAGAGCAGTGCAAGAGGCCCCACATCAGAGACTGTTTGCAAATGCAAGACATACAAATGTGTGTGTGTGTGTGTAACTGAGCTGCTCTGTGTGTGTTTAGGAGGATCAGAAACATATGGGGCAAATGTCACAATCTCCTCTGAAGCTGGCAGGAGGTTTGCTACCATAGCATGGCTCTGTTTTCTGTTTGGGTTGGATCCAGTTATTTTCCCTTGTAATGGATGTGAGAAGACTACTGAGATTGGGTTTCTGTGATGAAACAGAAGATGCAAGGGGATGATCTTGGGACAGACAAAGCTTGAAAACACATGCTCTGCCTCTCTGATCAGCACAAGGCCATATTGTACCTGATAGAGCCTCACTCATTCGTTCCTGCAGGCGATCCCATTGCCACCAAGAACTCCCAATGGCATTCATCAGCTCCTTGCTTCCTTGCATCCCAGTTCTGCTTTCTCCCACTTGTGTGTCTCCTTCCATAGGATCTATAACTTATCCCTCTCCAGGTGATGTCTCTCCAACAGGGGAATGTAACTGTCCTTTCTCACCAGATAATCCTCTGCCCCTAAGCAATGTGATTGGAGCAGCAATACCAGCCCTCCTAGGCTATAGGGGGGATTTTCACCTTCTCTTAACTACATCCTGAATGTTCCCAGTTTTTCAGCATGCTCTGCGTTTTGGCCTGATTAGGCTATTTGTTCTGTTGTATTGCAGAGACAAGGAGTGGTGCTTAGGCACAAGAGAGTATGTTCTCTCTGTATCCTGTAAAATAGGAGAAAATTTGCTCAGCTGGAAATGAAACAACTTGGAGTTCAAAACTCACTTCCACTGACAGCTGTTTTGCATTTTCAGATACTCACCAACCATCAGTACAGGCCAAGGTCTTTACCCCTAGGTAAATGTTCCTAAGACCCTTAGTTATTTTATGCTAGACATACTGATGAGTCAAAAAGAGTCTGTACAAATGCATGGAGATTGGGAAAACCATACAGATACTTCCCATTTGCGCTGTCTTAACCATGTTTGGAACAAATATTCACCCACTGAGTCGCCTTTCTCAGATAGCCCTGTGGTATTTGTTTCCCAGGGTGAGGTAAAACCCATGAGTCCTCCTGGTCAACACAGTTTGGTACCCTGTGACACAGCTTCACATGCAATGGGTGGGCTGCAGCATGAATGATAGCCCTTCCTGTGATTTATATCCTGTCAAGGGAGAGAGAGCGATTTTTGCCAGATACCTATCTACCTGTAAATACATATGGAACAACTGCTGGGACACAGCTGCACTCATGTGACGGTCTTTAATGTGTTTCCTTTTAAATCACTGTGTCTACATTGCTATGAGCTGTTTTTCTTCCCTCCTGAAATGTGCACAGCAGCATCGGAGGTAGGTATCTCCAGTGCATTGCTCTGATGGCCGCAGGACCACAGGGGTCAGAGACCTCGGTTCCCACTAATGCACTCCATGACCCTTCCATCTTTGGAGGTTCTGCATGATTTCCAGGCAGCAGCCAGCCCTCATGCACTGACACAGCATGTGCCGGTCCCAGTGCTCACTGTGAAGCAGGGACTGGCTGGACATGTGTTTGTGCTAGTGTCGGAGAAGGCAGATGCCACGTGGCTGAGCCAAATTGGATTGAGAAGATTAAGTGGTCATTTGTGGGTCACATTTTCCTGCAGAGGGTGGATTGATGGCATGGTGCACATCTGGGCTCTGGAGCAGATGCAGCAGAGTTTCAGGTGCTGCAAGGCACTTTTTTGGAGGACTGCTGAGCTCACTACAGGATTGGAGACATAGCATAGCAGCCAAGAGCTCCCCCAGCCAGGGATGTCCCTGTGAGGAGACTGTTCCTTTGGAAGGTGACTACTCTTTGCTGTTACTGGTACATTTGTAGTTACAGATGCACTTTGGCTGTTTCTCCCAGTCATATGTGCATGGCATGTCCAGTGCAGTGTGGTAATTTGCAGTGTGTCACAGCTATGCTGAATCACAATGGCTCACAGATCAGGCCCGCGTGTCTTGTGTCCTTTCAATCTTCTTATCAGTGCTCTGTGTTCACCCACTGAAAAAAGATCTTGCCATGTGACTGGTCAGCTATGAGGTTCACCAGGTCATGAAGGCAGGCTTATGTGGAAAGATCCAAGACAAAAAGATGCTTCAGAACTTAATTTAGGCTTGAGCACTTTCTAACACTGGGATGTCAGGGCCATGACTGTGAAACAGTGGTGAGCTCTTGCTGGACAATACACATGGTAAGGAAAACTTCCCGGGCAGGGCAGTATTTAGTCCATGATAGAAAATCTCTAAGCAAACAGCACACTGTGATATGGAGGAAAACCACATGGTTTGCCTCCATGAGTGCTCAGAGAGGGGCACCTCTGCTTTCTTCAGAGCCAGGGTTTTGCTTCCTGCTAGAGAAGAAGACTAAACAGTGTGGGGAACTGAGCAGCAAACACAGTCCTCTCAGATGAGAATTACTCTGGAGATCAGTATTAGCAAACCCCAGATTTTAGAATCAAAGTGGCAACTTGGTCACTGGATAATGGATTCCAACCAAGGTAGAGGTTTGCTCTCTGGCTCTAAGAGGACACATTTAGAGTAGTTGTCCTGTGGTGTTGGCTTTACTAGAGGAGGTTCCTCTTCCAGTTCAAGCAGATGAAAGAGGATGAGCAGCAACCAAGGATCTCAGCTTCTCCTCTGAGCTTTGTTAATAAGCCGTGATTCTGGGCACATCACCAAGGTGGGACACAGCTCTGAGTTGCAGACACCTCAGTGTGAGTGTCACAACGTAGTTGTCTGCATGTGGACTGGATGTCTAGGCAGTGAAAAATCAAGAGCTTGACTCATGCCCACGCAATGATTTCTTAGTGGAAAACATCTTGAGGTAGGTAATCGCGCCCCTAGTCAATACAGTCAGTGGAGCTGGAGAGCTAGACACCTACATTTGCTCAGCTGACTCACTCCCAGGGCTCTGCTGTCAACAGTGACTAGACCTCCATCGATTATACGGGAACAAGGACACGCAGTGTGCATATAGCTGCTACATCTAGATAGTCTGTCTGGACCTGGATTTACCTGTAGTGATGCATAGGACCCTTTCATGCCACCATGAAGCAGGATTGGAGATCTTCCCTTCCTTCCAGGAATGCTGTAAAGGATCCTTGCTCAACTAAAAAACACTGAAACTACTTCAAGGCTAGGTGTTCTGCAAATGCTGACTGTTCACATTATTACAAGTAAACAGCAATTCAGAAATGCATGCACAACACTGAAGAGTAGTAAACAGATGGGAGAAGTTGCCAAGTAAGGCCACGCAGAAGCGGCGAGCAAAAATAAGTGTTAGAGACAGTCTGACATTTTTATAGCAAGACAGACGCAGCCAGGATTTGAAGCATATAGCAATGAATTGGGGTCAAGGAGGTGAGCTGCCTTTTCTTGGCCAAGTTCTTCTCCTGTTGGGCAGTCCCTTCTGGGTTCAGACAACAAGCCTTCCTCGCTGCTGGCCTGGCTGGGACTTTTCAATCATGGTGCAACGCATCTCCAGTGGATGAGGCAGGAAAAGTGATACTGTTTGTAGTGAGCTGCTGTGTGGGAGAAAAGAGATTTTAAACACAGCCTTGAAGTCACTGGGTTACACCAGCACGGGGCTGAGTTGAACAGACAACTACTAATTACTGAGAGAAAAATGACTCACTAAAAAACAATAATAATTTTCTTACATCTAATGGATGACTTACAGTCAAATAGAAGACTACAGTCTTGGCACAGGGGACATGCATAATGTGACAGACAGCCTGCAGCTTCACATATCTTTTACAGAAATAGAGTTCAAAAGTTGTGCAAGACATGTTGTATTTTAATTAACCAAAGCCCAGAAAAGCTGTTCTGCAAACCTAGGCAGAAACTGCATGAGGACACCTTTCTCCTGGCGAAACACTGAAAGTCTGGCTTCTGAGAAGTCTCCATTTTCCTTTTTCCAGTATCCAACTGGAATTGCTTCTAGAAACTCTCCTGTGGGGAGGGAAGAGCATCAGCAGAGAGGGTCTCCATAGAGAAATAGAGAAAGGGAGCAATTCTTGGGGACTGATGCAGTAAACATGTGACAGGCATTTCTGAAAATTCATGTGTCTGTCAGAGATGATAAAACTATTTCCCATTGGTGTGATAGGAATGTATTAAATATTTGTCTGGGTTTACAGAAGCATAGATTATAAGGAAAGCTCTTGTATTTTAAGGGATTACATACTTTACTACAGTGTATGCTACCTAAGTAGTACCGAGAACAGTTCTCACAGAACTCTGTGCTACAAGGGAACAGTAAGCAAAAGGCAAATGGTTGATGGTGGTCCTAGGTGTAATTTGGATGAACTGATATGGTTTTCCTATTTTTGGCATTCAAAATGTTCTTTCTGCCTCCATAAAGTAGCTTGAAGTCTATCTGAAATCTGAGCTGGTGGTGAGGCTGTCCTCATTTGGGTTCAAGTAGCCCCACTGTGCTTCTTGGGCATGGGAGCACAGGGATCTGTCCCTGGTTCTCAACTCACTCTTTAACCAGCAGGTCGTTTCCAGTCTCTGGTTTGGGAGGGACAGTTCTGCAGACCTTGGCTCTGAATTTCAAACTGCTGAGCCTACTCAGCAGACAAAGATGTCTACTAGGGAACAAGGCACTCAGCATCTCTGGAAACAGCACCATCGGCTCAATGACACTTTTATTTTTTAAAGAAAAAGTTGGCTTGGTTGGCATTTGAGTTACTGTTTGTTATTTTCCCATGCGTATGTTGGTAATTCCTTGTTATTGGATCATTTCTCTTTGTAAAGGACTTTAAGTACAGTTCAACACCAGTGCGGGACATGCAATTCCCTGAGACAGTGGTGGCCTCCTGTTTGCCTCTTCTTCACTTTTTCTCTCTCTCTTGCAATCACTTGAAAGTTCCCTTGAGCCCTTGTTTAGCTGGTTCACCCTGCACTGTAAATAGTAACAACCTTAATCCAGGGGACTTCTCTAATCCTGGGGTCAGAGTGGGAGGCACGAGTGATTGCTCTGAGCAGCAAACCCATTTATGCAAAGTGTTTCACTCTCTGAGCAGCATCGTTGAGGAAGGATGAGATTAGAAGGATATCACTGGCAAAGTGACTAAGAGATTTATCTTATTCATAGGCTTGGCTTGTACTTAAGGAATTTACATTATTGGGATTTTTTAAAATCCGAGCTGGCTGAATCTATCCGTCCTCCAGCAGTGCCACAGATATCAGAGGCCTGTTGTTCCCTTCCTAGTTTGTACCTTGCAGCACCTACATGTAGCTCCCACTGCTTGCTCGCTCTGTCGCTTTCCTATACCTGTTTCCATATGCCAAAAGTACCACAGCCACCCCCAAGTCCCTAAGAGAGTATCACAAGGCAACTCAATGTCAAGACATTTTCCCAGGTATTCAGTCTGTTTTTTCTTTGGCTTAATTAATTTCTTCATGATTTGTCTAGTTAACACTGTTGGGAAGGATTAAGAGGGATGCATCTCCCTCTGATGCTGACGTGTCTGGTTATTTATAATAAAGAAGAGTTAGATCTCCTTGAAATTTCTAAGTCAGAGATACCCTCCAGAGACAGAGCTGGGCTGAATCTTAGTATGGATATTAGTATTTCTGTGCATCTGTCCTGAGAGAAAATCCGCAGAAGATCAGATTTCAGGGAGCCCCTACCTGACCTGAGACTGGGGATGCCAGCACAAGGGCCCTGCCAGCATGAGGGCCCCAGCTCACAACACTGAGCCAAGGCCTGGAGTGCCTTTGCTTCACTGGGACTGTATTCAGCCAGGCTACTTGGGAAATTATATCAGCTAAACCCCACACTCCTCTGCTAATGAAGACTGACGCCTTGCTGGGGGCTGGATGAAGAGGGAGATGGCTGGACTCTGCTGGCACAAATTAGTTGCTCCGGGTAAAGTCTGCATGAAACAAGACATGCAATGCTGGAAGGCAAAACATCCATGGTGGGCATAGTCAGGCTAAGGTCAGTTCAGAAACTGTGTCCTCCCAGCACAGCAATTCAATCAGGAGCAGCAGGGACATTCCCAAGGGACAAAAAAAGTTGTCATTGTAGTTGAAGAAGAGGTCAGTGACACTGGAAGAAGGTAAAGTGTTATCTACAGATTTTTCCTCAGGGTAAGGGTGACTCTCCAGTCTCTTGGTGGTATTGTGTCCCTGAGCAAGCTGAGCCAGTCTAAGTCCCTGCAGCTATAGTGAACAGCAACCTCTGCTCTGCATTTCCACCTTCTAAGCTCCAGCACCAGTCTCTATGCAGCCAGGGACTCAATCCAACGAGAATCAACTTTGTAAAAAATTTTTGATTGGCTTTCTGTTGAGTCAGTTCCTCTATCTGATCACCTGGTCACCAATGCAGCACTGGTGAAGGGGCAAGACAGCACACCTGGCAGGGCAAAGGGAAGATGGCAGCATAGACTTAGCATAAACTGTGCATGAAATTGCATCCACATACCAAGAACTTAGCAATTCCTTTTTAGCAACAATGAAGTATAAGGCATTTGATGACACACTGCAGCAATTTCAAGGGCATTATTCTATATTCAGCCTAGCGAGATAAAGCAAATTTTGGGCTCAGCCTTTCAAAAAACAAGTTCCTTTCCTGGCCTGACATCTGAATATCTGTCCCAGGAGGGAGTCCCTTTTACCTGTGTAAAAGGAAAAAGAAAGCCAGTGGCACTTTTAGGCACGGAGTGCATCATCTTTTTTCTTACACATTTTGCAGTTTTTCCCAAAGTTGTTTCCAGATCAGGGATGCAACATCTTCTGGCCAACCTCGGAAGAAGGACTATACTAGGGCTGTATGAGGTGGTTGCAGACTGCAGTTTCAAAGATTTCTTTCTTAGTGCCCAAAGACCCCTGCAGAACAAAGCTCAGTACTGCAAAGTCATCACACCTGTGACCGTCCTCACACAGGGCTCATTCTCCTTTGGCACATGCCCATCACCTGCATATCCCCACTCCTCTCTCCCAGCCCAGCCTTCAGAAATTACCTTGCTGGGTGCCCTCCCTTCATCTTCACCTTCCTCCGTGGCAGGAGTGTGGTTGGAGAAGGTAGGTAAAACCTCTCCCTTAGAGTGGGTGTGCTTAATTTGGTATTTGTTTTCAGTGCTGTCTGCTCATCACTGCTTAATGGATTTCGTTTGTGACGTTCAAAGAAATAAAAAAAGTTATATATCCCTGCCTCACTACAGCACCTTCTTCCAAGGGAAAATATCTTTCCTGTTTGCCCCTTGATGGCTGTTTGTGTCTGCAGGGTTCAGCTGTCAAAAGGCATGAATGTGGTCATCTGAAGCATGCATTGAAATGCTGCTTATTTTCTCCCTCATGGGAGCAGGTGAAAGGTTTTAAGTCTGATCCTGTTCTGCCAATGGAAAAAGTGATGCTAAAATGCAGCCTGCTCCAGTGGAAGAGCCAGCTGAGGAGGGTGGCTTTGGACAGGCAACATGGGCTTACCTGGGCAGGTCTGGTTGTCACAGGAAACCTATGTATCTCCTGAGCATATCCAGCACCAGCAGGCAGGGACTTTCCTATCTGCTTTTGCTGGGAACAGACCCAGAGCATCGCTGCACTGAGAATGGCCAGGAAGTCTTGATCCAGTTCTAGCCTGCCCTCAGATCTAGGCTACTTGAGTCCTATTTGGTTTTGTGTCCATGAAGCCCTTTATTTAATCAAAATCAGACCTTCAGCATCCAAAAATATGAAATAATTGATTTATATCCCTTTAAATAGTTACTAATATCCTCTTCCCTACACTGAGTTTGGATTAAGTGCCACAACCAGCCTCTCTGTCCCTGCACAGGGTCAGCTTTCCCAGTCTCTGTGTGGGGTTTGATACCACACTGCTGGTTTGCAGAGGACCTGTTTTCCCAATTGTGGCACTGGCTCTGACTCCTATTTAAGCTGCTGTGAAAGGAGAGGCATTAGGGAATGGCTGCCAGGTCTCCAGAGAGCCAGACCCAAGCAAAAGTGGGAAACGTCACTGTGCCTGTGGGTGAGAAGGAAGAAAGTGTGTTAATGCTTTCGAGAAGCACCATCAGGCCACAGACTTTATTTCTCAGCCATCCACCTCACAGTCCTCTTGGCAAACCGCAAATAGTAACACCTCCCTCCATCCCTCCCTCCTTCCCTCCCAGGAGCTGGGAGGCAAAATTAACTATTGCAAAGCCCTCTGGGTGCTTGAAACAGAGTCCAAAGTGTCTGTGAAAAAGCCTTTCCACAATAAAAAATCCTCACTCGTGACGTATTCTAGGCTTTTCGTAGGATTAAAAATAAAGTGAAACGAGCCTCCTCCCAGCGCTCGGAGCTGGGGATGTGTGCAAGGCAGATTTGGGCTCAAAGCAGGCACTGCTTTCCACAGCACAAGTGGCTTGAGGGACCGAGCCTGGCCTTGCATTGTGTTTTTAGCACAAAAGGATGGATTTTGAGGCTCGCTGGCAGGGAGTAGCACTACATTCCCCTGCCACTGTGCTCCCACCTTCGTTACGGCAGAGTGCGCTGCCAGGAACAATTAGGCAGAACGAGTTTTATTCTCTCTAAGAGCAAGAACTCTCCCATAGAGAGGTCGCTTCTCACTGCTAAAATGTGGCTTAGCTCAGGAATTTGCTGTGGTTTTTGAAGGGAGGTTGCCAGGCAGGGTACGACCAACTGGTTTCACTAGAAAGGGGCTGACTGCAAAGCCACAGAGGGGCATACAGGCTGGAAGGAAGGATGGTGCCAATGCAAAACCTCTCACCTGGCATTTGGAAGCCTGTGGTGAAGATCTCTGCTCTGTGTCCTCCAGTGAGTCTCTGCCCACATACCAGCTCCTGTCTGGGCTCTGGGGACACTGTGCTGTCCCTTCTCCCCAGGGAAACATCAGGGCAAAGGCATCGACAATTATACAGCCCTCAGACAATACAAAAGAAGGAGGCACAGGCACACATGCCCAAGATAGCCGCTATTAACCTTGCTCTGTTTTATATATTTTTGCAGCTGCTGCAGATGCTCGGTGTCTCCCTGGAGGGATGTTAGGTACTTACAGCCCTTTCAGCTCAGACAGAGCTGCCTGCAGGAGCTGGTGGCTTTGGCCCTGGCTCCACGAGGCTCCCTCCTTGCTGGCAGGCTGATTGAAGTCAGTCAAATCGTCCCTGCTCTGAAAGGGACTCGTCTGTGAGAGTGCGATGGGGTTTCAGCAGCTGGGTCAGTGCCGACAGCCGCTCACACAGATCCAGTTGCAAGCTCGGGATGTAAATAAGACAGAAGATAAATAAGAAAGGATGTACTGGGAAGCCCCACAAGAGGAAATAAGGATATTATTATTGATTAATAAAGATAATAACAGTGGTAGTTATCGACTTGATCTTGCAGAGTTGGGTACACCAGCCATGTTGTGCTAATGCAGGAGAAGCGAGAGGAGCAGCAACCCCTGCACGTGTCACACAGCTCGTTTGCTCTCGCCCAGCTGAGCCAGAGAGAGCACATTTGTAAAATGTAGCCTGAATATCATAAGCTAAAGAGACCTGTGGGATTTTCCCACTACAGTCAACTGGAGACCTGTTGGCAGCAGTAGTCCTGAAGTATTTTTCCATGGCATTAGCCCAGAGGGTGGTGGCATTGCTGGGAAATACGGGAAATGTGGTGAATTTGGGGAGCTTTGGAACTCACTGAAAGAGTCTTGGAGAATATACAGAGGAATTGCTGTTTGGATTCATGGCAGTGTTGTCCCCCAGTCCCAGGTTCTGTAACAAAATGGTCTCCTTCTTTAAGCCATCCCATGGCTCATTTTATCTCCCTGTGTTCAGGGCTGACACAGCCATATGTAGAAATGCTGCCTAGTGGGACAGATCCATCCTGGCTGGGCTCACTGTGAACATCCAACCCCAAGGCAGGGGATGCTCTCCATGGAGGTAAACACTAAACATATTTGCTGTCCTCCAGTTACCTCTCCACCTGGCCCCTTTGCAAGACAGGTAGCTTTTAACTGGGGAAAGAACTACGAGGATGCTGTAGTTGCTGCATCCTAAGTGCGAAAATGCAGAGCTCAGGTGACCCTCATCCACAGGACTGTGGGGTAAACACAGCCCTGACACAGGTAAGAGGCTTATGTATGTTACAGTGTGCCACTCTGAACAGGAACAGCTCAGTTTGCTTTGTCCTCTCACCCCCTAAACCTGATTTAGGGTGGCCTCATCTATGAGGCCTCCCATTCCTTCAGTCTGTTTCCAATCACCCTGCTGGCCACCCTGCTAGTGTGTGGATGTATGTGTGTGTAGCGGCGTGTTAAGCCCTTTAGAGCATGAAATGTGATAGCTGTCCCTGCACGCAGTGAACTGGGGCTGCAAAGGGAGATGGAATTAATTGCACCAGCAAGTAGAAGCTGACTGACAGTCAGCATAGCGGCAGTGGGGAGGTGAGCCTGCAAAGGGCTGGGAATCAGCTTAATCAGGAGGAGTTTTCTTCAGCTGGTAGCTGGGCAGAAAACACATCTGTTGGCATTAATGCCTGAAGGTATCTGTGGGGTTAGAGGAGTGCAGTGGGGGACTATGGCAGGCACTTGGGTGGTCCCCGAGGGTGCAGAGAAGGGCTCACAGGACGGCAGTTGGGATGTGCTGCATGAGAAGCCTGGTTTGATGTGACCATAGGAAAGAGGCCACAGATAAATCCCTGGGATGTGGGCTGTAAATGAGGGCTTGGGACTGAAAGACTAGATTTAAAAGTAAATTTTGGAGCCAGCAATTTTCAGAAGTAGCTGTCACTGGTAACTGATTTGGAGGGTAAGGAACATTTAGCTGCTCATCCTGTGTGAGATTCAGTGTGACATTTCTGCTCCCTGAGCATAGAGCTGCCTTGAAACCGCTGTGCCAGGGCAGGGCAAAGCACAGTGCCAGTCAAAGTTGGTTTTACTGTATCACAGGCAACACTGAGGCTAATCTCCAACCCCCATAGCTCATCTCCATAACCCCAAGACCACTTTGTACAATATACTGATTCAAAGTCCCCACTAGGGCCAGATCCTCAGTGTCTCCAGCTTGGTGTCTTTCCCTCCTCGGTGCCATGGAGAGGTTTTATTGCAGACATCGGAGATGTGAGCACCCAGGCTGATCAGTCCAAGGCTGATAGTCACCATAATGACAAATTACCCCATGGCTCTGCCTTTTGTTCCAGGGCTATTGCTACCATGTCCGTGACATAGAGATGAATCATTCTGCCCAGCGGTAGCGCACAGCCTCCTCCAGAATGGCTGCTGGTTACTCATGCACAGCAGCAATACGTGCTGGCTTACTGCTCCAGGAGGGTCATCTCCAGCTGCCTTTTCAAAATGCAAGACGGGGGTGATGTGAAGCCACATGCCATAGCTGAGTGGGGCTGAGTCCCTAGCTGGGCAAAAAGAGGGGCAGCAAATTGTCCCTCTTGTTCTGTAGGGAACACAGTTGCGCAGTCTCTTCAGAGCATAAGGAAGTACCAGAATTTCCACCCTTGCATAAAAATCATTTGAGCTGATCTCAGTGGGAGGCAGGGCTGGGTAGCAGGGCCTCTGAGCTCGTAGCTGATTCCCTGCCTGACACGGGAAAATGAACTAGGGCTTGTCTGCACCAGAGAACTTCCCCCTGCACTAATCTGGTCTGGCAGAGGAGGCAGAGCGAGGTGCCAAAATGCTTTTTTTTTTCCTTTTCCTTTTCATCCTCCGTTTAAATAGCAGTTCAGCTGATGGGCAAAACATGATCTAGAGTAGCATTTCAGGCAGCAGAAAATTAGTTCAGCTTTTACCCTCATTAGCTGATTGCCAGTAATTAACATTTTGTCATTAACTACAGATGTTTATGGCCTGGAAGAGAAGTTTGGGTGTCTCTGCACTAGCTCTCAGAAATGTACTGATTATCTCCATTTAATTGGCTGCCTGTGCCTCAGTTTCCTTATCCGCTAAGGGGAAAAAAAGGTCATAATGACTTTCCCCCATCCTCTACTTCACATCCTAGCCTATAAGGGCTGTCAAAGGAAAATGTGCTGCCTGCAGATATGGGTCTTTTTAGGAAGTTCAGCTTCAGGAAATGCAGTTTTTCACTCTTTCTGGCTTGCCAGCCCTTCCCATTAATGAGCCTCATTGTCCAATAGATCATAATCTCCTTGGCATTAAGTGACTTTTCAGTGTGTCCTGGAGCTTTATTCAAACTATTATCTTCAACTAAGCATGAGTGCCCGTAAGTGCATTCATGCCTGTTTTTTGATGGCACCTAGTTCTTTTGCAACTGGTTATGCTAAGGTATGTTGTAGAACCATAGCTGGGGACCAGGTGGAACACCCCACCCTGAAGACTGGGTCCTAGTCTGAAAAGGCAGTCATAGCCAGCACTTGGGTCTCAAACCCAGTGGCAGCTGGGGATGACTAGCACTTTTCTGTGTGATGCCTCTTTGACAAGCTCCTGTATCTCCCTGGGTTTCAGAACAAATCCTTCCATAGCACTTGTCTTCTCATTAAAATAAATGCATTTATGTAGCAACCTCTTCTGGAGGAGTAAGCCCACAGTAGCAAATTCATGTGTGCAGCCTGGCATTTCTGAGAAACGATGTAATGTAAAGCCAGCTGGAGTTTCATCAGGACAGCCAAAAGAAAGCTCCTTCTCTCCTCTCCCTATTCCTTGTGCCTGGGGTGCTGAGCAGGACCCAGCACTGACCTGGTTGTGGTTCTTCTCCCCTCCTGTTCCCACTGCAGCTGCTGTGGCCCTGGAAAACACGAAAGGCAACAGCACTCGGTGCAAAAATGTCTTTCCAGGAGACTGCTCTAAGTGTCACTGAATGAACAGGGCTCCTGGATAGATAGGAAGAACTGGAAAATCATACACAGTACCCTGCCAGTTTCCCTTTGAAAGTCATTGCTGTTTATGTCCCCAGCATCCCCCTCGCTGTTCCTCCCGCTGTGCTGGGAGCCTCAGCGCTCTTTGCTTCCCAGCCCTTCCTCCTCCTCCTCTGCCTACGTAGCCCTCTACACCATTTGATGCTCTTTCTCAGAGCAGGAGGGCGCAAAGCAGAGATTGACTACGGAGTTCAAAGGCCCTGGGGATCAAGCAGTGACGCTTTCTCACTGCCGCAGTGACTCCAAGTCTCTTTCTACTGGTTCCACATACAGAGTTGTACACCAGTGCCTCTCCCAGGTGCAGCTACAGTCTCTGCAGGTTGAAACAAAGGCTCTGGCCATATCTGGAGTCAATGTCAGTCTTCAACAGGAGCAAGTGTAGGTTTTCAGCAGAGCTAAAGGCATCTAGGTGATTTCTGGTTCACAAAGCAGGCCCAGAGCTCATCTGCTCTCTGCACAGAGAGTGTTTGCCTGTGCCAGCAAAATGCACATTGATGCAGACTCACACATCGACCTCTCCTGCACAGCAGTGTTGGCTGCCGATGCCCCCCATCGCTGTATTTATATCCCAGCAGTGCCCCAGCCACACTGTGAATAGGTGTCAGCAGCAGCAGCACATGCAGATTTGATGCTCCCCAGGGATCACTCCTCTGAAGGATAAGGACAGGAGGGCATGACAGTATCCAGGCTGGGGCTGCTCAAGCGCACAGTGGGAATACTGGTGAGGGAGTCCACAGATAGGCTGTCTCACTGAGGGGAGGAGGCAAGAGAAATGGGGTTTATGTAGCAGTGTGCAGCACTCATGTTTTCCTTGCCCTTACAAATGTCTAGTTTCCTCTTCTCCCCCTAGGATGTCACCTGCTGAGTCTTTGGCCCTGCTTTTCTGTGTGGCATGCCCTAGCTTTGCACAGTGTGACTGACAATGCTTGGGTAGCACTGGGGAAAGCATGACAACACAGAGCACACCATCCAAGGAGCAGCCAAGATAAGTGAATTACTGGGAATCTGGATAAATCCAAGGGGAAGTCCAAGGATTGGCCTCAAACAGGGACAGTGTGTGGCCAGAAGCCATGTCACAGCCACACATAACACCAGCTCATTATGAAGAAGCAGCACCCCAGTGGCTGTCCGAGCTGTGCAGAGCATGTTTGCACAGAGCAGGTGCTGTGTGTCTCAGAGCACTCTGTGCTCTCCACATCCCAGTCAGGCTGGGGGCACGGGACAGTCATATCTGATCTATTGCCATTGAGGCAACTTGTAAGTCCAAGTGGCTGTATTAGCTCTTGCTGGACCCCTTGCTCTCTCTCCAGCTCTGCCTCGAGAGTGCTCTCCTGATGCATGGCTTTGCACAAGGCAGGAATCCCAGTCCCTGGATTTCCCTCTGCTCTTGGCAGACAGGCTTTCCTCCTGTAGTGAAACCCCCAAACACCTACAGGTTCCCTGTGGAGGAAGAACTCCCAGTCTGTCTTTTGGTGAAGTCTCTGCCTTCTCTGTTCCTCAGCACATCAGCCAGTCACACAGAGTGACATAGCTGCTTTGCAAGCAGAGAGGGGACTCCAGGGAAGCCTGGAAAATGTGTTCTGCTTGCTTATTAGATACCTTCAGGATGGGAGGATCCTCCAACAACAACCTCAGAAAACACTGTCTCTGGTGCTGTCACCTGCTCCTAGCTCTGTGGTTTCCAGAAGGAAAAGACCCTGGGTCTTCAGGAAGGTCTTGAAAAGGTGGATCAAGGCTGATTAAGACTGCTTTCCTTTGGGCCTTGCAGTCAAATTCTCTGGTGCCTAACTGTGTGAACTAAAGCAATTTCCAGGACACAAGGGCATTTCTGAACCTGTCTTTGTGTCCTCTCCATCTTGTGTGGATACTCTAGAGTCTAATAAGGAATTTAGCCCAGTCCATTGATTTTCCTACTCTGGCATTTTTTGATAAGGTTTCTCTCTTCTCTGCATTCCCCTGCTTTCAAGACACATAAGCAATTTTGTCTTAGAACACTCCTATCCTTGCCAAGTTTGGCTGCAAGTAGCCAGTGACTAAAAAATGAGTTACTGGGGGGTATACACAGGCCCATGTATTACCAACAAAGCAAACTTGTCTCATTCCCATTAGAAACAAGGCTAAAAAGGGGAGGAGCAAAACCTGGTGAGACTGTGATATTTGATGAGGCAAGTCATGATGAGGAAAGATGCAACTCTATAGAGATGGCAGAGATGACAGAGGTGAGGTAGCTCTGACTGCAGGAGAGAGGAAAGAATTGCATTCAGCAGTACTGCAGAAATGATTGGATGTATTTTAGTCATGCTGGGTTGATCCAAAAAACTGCAGTTCTGGCCAAAGGATACTTCAGGTGTGGTTGAGCATTGTTTTGAATGCCTCCATGCTAAATTCTTGTGGATTTCACAAAATTTGAGCTAGAGACCTTTTGGGGGTCACTGGGAAGACTGAAGGCAGGTAGGAACTGGTGTATGCATTTCTGCCTGCATTAGTGCACAAGCACATTGTGTCCCAGGGAGTGGCTTCAGGGCTGGGCTGCCAAAGTGTCTCAAAGGGTTGGCAAGAAGGTCTCTAGCAAGTGCTCAGTGTGCCAATGAGAATGGAAAAAGCCCATGGGACATGTCATTTCCATGGCTGCAGCAACTAGGAGAGAAAGTCCTTGATTTTCTCGACAGTGCCCATGTGGCCCTTTGGTCACCAGATGGATGCCTTTTTGCTTGTGGAACTTGTCTTATTATTCAGAGTGTAGCAGCTTGGCCAGAAAAACTGTTTCCAGGTGGGGGATGGAGAGGCATCTGGAGCTTGGTGTGAGTCTGAGCAGCACAGAGATCCTCCACATGTCCCAGCAAGCATAAAAACAGGGAGCCAGATGTTTTGGCTGGGTTGAGATGCATTTGCAGCCTCTGAGACCATCCAGGGGAGAGACAGGGAGTGCCTATGCCCAAGAGATTCAGGGAGAAAATAGCGCAAGAAGAGAGCAGAGGGGTGGGCTGCAAGAGGAGGCAGGTTATTCTGGCCACATATAGGCGTGGACCAGAGTCATAGTTACTTTAGGGCCCTTGAAAATTGAAGCATGAGAGGATGAATATGTGCAAGTGATTAAGAGCCCAATTAATGTTCTTCCATGGAGAATGTGTAGAACTGCACTATGCACAACTCATGGCTGGAAGGTGACAGCTATTTAACAGATATGCAGAAGCCTTTAGGAAGCAAAGGTAAATTTGTGGGTTTTTTTAAGCAGGTCATGTATAAACCAGCTATCCTGGTTTCTCTGTGGTGTGAAATTTTGTCAGGTTTTCCTCATTTTAGACCCAGTGACACCTATAATTTCAAACATAACTAGGCCTTGTTTAAGACTTCAGGAGTTGGGGAACCTAGTGTGTCTCTCTATAAGTTCTTTAAGAGCTAATTGCTTTCACTGTTTCAAAAAAATGCACTTTATTTCTAAACTGTATCTGCTCACCTTCATCTTTCATCTACTGGATCTCATTCTGCCTGTCTACTGGATTAAAAAGCCCTCCACTGTTAAAAGCCTTCTCCCAGTGGTAGTACTTAACAGCTTACAGTCACGTCACGTCTTCACCTTCTCTTCATTAAGCTAAGCAGATTAAGCTTCTCTCTCTACTCACTAGAGAGACAGGTTTTCCCAAACACAGACTCACAGTTCTGCTTTTCACCTCTGAAATTGTAGGAGGGTTGTGGGGAGTCAGGGTACTTTCCATATGGTTCAAATGACCAGACTAACCTCAAGACATGAGGATAAGGTGTAGGCTGTGTTTGAGAGGCTGAACACTGTCTGAGATGCTGATTTGCCAGACTCTGGTCCGTGGAGACAAAACACAGTGCATTATAGTCCTGGAGATGTCTCCTCTCCACTGTATCTTCTTCCAGAATATATTTACAGGAATTGGAGGTGAAAGAACATTTCTCAACTTCCTCTACTTAGAGCAGCTCCTCTCTGCATCTGGCAGTCCTTGGGTTAATCTTGCACTTGGAAGTTTACTGATTTGCAGAAATCTCCCATTTATTTCTTGTGTGCAGTTTTTTAAGGATAGGCCCATATGTCCTGTCTGCTCATCTAGTATGAAGAGGATTGACACAAACGAGTGGTGCCATCCACAGCCTGATCATACTTGGCATCCTTGAATTTGGCAGAAGCTGTGGAGCTAGTTTAAAAAAGAAGAAAGAAGGAAAAACTGTAAGATGCTGTCAACTCTGCTTTCCTAAACGGTTTATTAGAAAGTACGGTGTAAGAATCTGCTCAGCATTTTTGTGATTTGATCAAGAGTACCCAGGAGGGATGAGTGAAGCAATCTGGAAGGAATAAGAATTGATCCAAAGCTCAGCCTGAAACTTACTGGAAGTTTGTAAGTTTAAGCAGCTTCATATAACTGTTCCCATCGCTGCTCTCATGATCTCCAACCTTGCTAATGCTGGGACCAAGGTTCCAAATACCAGAGCTGCTCTAAAGCCAGGACATGTCCTGCCTGACCAGACATGCCAAGTCTTGAAGAGGATCTCTGTCATGGGATTTCTGGCCAAGCCACACTCCTCAATCGCATGTTCCTCATCCTGGCAGTGTGAGGACATTCTGTCATTGCTGTCACCCAGGCCTCTTAGCTGGAGACTGAAAGATGTTCAATCCTCTGTCTTTGCATGCTGTTTTGTCACATTGTCTGTGAAATGTGAATTCCTTACTAGCTGATTTGGTTAAATGTACTCAGATTATTTTGTGTCAGGTCCCCGAAGCCTTTCCTTTGAATATACTCTCTCTTTTGTTCCTGTGTCTGTTCCCCACACTTTCCCATCCTGTTCACTCTGGTTTGTGGTATTGGGAAAGGGATGTTCACCTTTGCCAAGAACTGAAGAGTCCTCAAAACTCAGAAATCCTTAATGCAACACAGAAAGATTTAGTGTGGAGAAGACAAAGCAGAAAACAGCTCCAAGCTTCAGGGGGGTAGAAAAAAGAGTAATTGTTGGAAGTGATCCCAGTGGCACCACAATGGCTCTTCTTGTAGACTGGGGACCTCTCCAGCCCAGACCCAGTAGACTGCCTGGAGCAGTGTTACTGAGTTGAGGAGATATCTCCCACCTGCCTGTCATCCTCAGTGTGATGCTAAAGCTTGTGTTTATCTCAAAAAGCTTGCTTTCAGTCAGAATGGAAGTGCCTGTTCTCACTGGTGGGCATGAAAGTTCTCATGATGCTTTTGGAAAGGGCATCCAAACAACAGTGTCTTGGTGAAAGGGCATCCAAACAAGTGTCTGGGCCACTCGCCAGGCTAAGGAAGTTGCTGCTCTTGCTGTCTGCCTAGATCTCTCCTCAGAATTATGAAATTGTGGTAGGCCTGCCAGTACCAGTAGCATTGAGGGTAAGTTACTACTTTTAGTGTCATTCTACTGCCTCCCTGCTTTGGGCCCTAATCTCCCACGTTTCCAGTTACCTACACATCATGTTGTCTCCATGTGCCAAGTAGGTGACTTGGACATTGAACAGTACATTTGATGCCTTTAGGTGGCATTGGACTTCCCAGAGCAACAGGACTTCTCCAGAGGAAGAACCTGCTTTCCCAGGAAGGTGATAGGGTGATGGTTGGGCAGACCAGAAAATGCCTCCAGTGTGTCACACCTTGCAGTGGAGAAGGGGTTTCTGAATTTCATGTCTAGTGAATGAAGCTTAGCAAATAAGGGTACATGGTAGTAGTGAAGTTGTGCAAATGATGGGGTCCCAGTTCTCTTTCTGTCCTGTGAAAGGTTTTAGGTAGCAGATACACTCAGTTACAATGTTCAGACTGAAACTAATTAATCCTTATGAATGCTGAGAAAGAGTTTAAGGAGCTGCCTCAGGTTTTGGTTATAAATCCCAGGTAAATGTGTTTACCACAGTCAATCAAACTTAACAGTGACTGAATTTCTTAGCAAGCAAGGAGGTTATTAGCTGGTTGGGCAGGGTGAGTGAATCAGAGTATTGACCCTTAATGTCCCTGTGGTGGTTAAAATGCCCCTTCAGTGTCTGCCTGAACTTCCACAAAAGACACACAGGACAGGATGTTCAACCACTTGTACTTAAGGTCATGGGTGATAACTTCAAGGCTCAGGTATGTTAATCCCACTAAGACTGCAAAAGGGACTGTTCAGCACTGAGGAGATCTCTCATGCAAAGATCCCTTTCCATGCAGCAGTCATGGGTGTTTACAGTATAGAATGATAGAATCATAGGATGGTTTGGGTTGGAAGGGACTTTAAAGGTCATCTACTTTTCAATCCTGCTGCCTTGCCCAGGGGGACCTCCCACCAGACCAGGTTGCTCAATGCCCCAACCCTGACCTTGAACACTGCCAGGGATGGGGGCATCCACAACTTCTCCAGGCAAAATCTACATGTATGAATCCACGTTCTTATTGCACCTTAAAAGACAAAGAACAGGAGAAGGTTAGGAAAACATGAGATGTAAAACTAAAACATAAGAAAAAAGGAAAAGAAAACAGAATTATATGTAACTGAGAAAGAGCTGCAGTCTCTTCAGCTTTCTCCATTTCTGAACACTTCCAGAATAAGCACCAGAACTGCAGTCCTCACACTGCTAGCAGAGCCCTAGCAGAACCCTAGCCATGGCTGCTGGCATGGTGATTTTTGCTTATCAGGTTTCCTGAGGGGCAGGAAAAGCTTGATTGAAGGACAGAGTGGCTTGGTGGGCTATAACTCAAATGCAGTAATGAAATCTGCTGATGGCATGGGGTTCAGAAGCATTGGCTATGGAGAGGAGAATGAGAGCATCAGTTTGGGTTTGCTCTGAGTAATAGAATACATGAAATGTATTTAGAGGTACAGGGAATAACAACCTGGACTTCCAGTGCTGCAGCTGGAAAGGGCAGTGCTTTACCTAGCAGGGCAGGTGTTTCATGCAGAGACAGGAAAAAATCATGAGCATGGCATTGCCAAACTCTCCTGGAAAGGCCTGGGCAGAGGAGAGTTTCTGGAATGGCCAAAGGTGTGAATACCCATTGGACAAGGTGAAGACACCAGCCATGTGTTTAGCCTAAGAAGGCAAAGTCTGAAGGAGAAACGCTGGGCTCTTCCAGCTCTGCTGGAGGTGGAAGACCACAGCAGGCAAGAGCAGTGTACACTAGTGGTCATCATGGTTCTCAAAGGAGAGAAATTCAGAAACAGCTTCTTCATAGGAATGACTTGAAGAGAAAAACTCTTTGTAAAAGACTAAATCCTTTACTTGGGATTGAGGCTTGCCTTGTAGTCATGCAACTTAATCTATCCAAGTTCAGTCTCCTATATAAAAACAGTCAGTTCAGAAAAGTGTCATGTAATCACTCACCATTTTATGTCCCAAAGTCTGTAGCCCTATTGTTCTTCACACAAGCAACACTCATTTGCCAAAAAATAATAAATTGGTTGGCTGCAGGTAAGAAGAAGGTGGCATAAAGCTTTAGCTGGGAGAAGAGGGCTTGAGATTCCAACAGTAGGTATACAATTCTATATGTGCAGTTTGTTAATCCCGTCTGGATTTGTTTGTTTTAGTCATTTGAGGCTCCTTCACTAGGAAACTAAAAATAACTTTGCACTTATGACTATTTCATCATCTCTAGTTTCTTCTCTCTGCTCAAAAACTAGAACTACAAATCAGGTAGTTCATCTTTGTAATCTACATCTAGTTAAAGAAATGCATGTTAATCAGAGTAAAGCCTCCTCTGAATTGAGAATATTGAATTTGGGAAAGGTCTACATCTCCACACACACTCTTCATCCCACCTAAGTAGCCAGGTCACCTGTCAGGACACATAGAAAGAGATTTGCTCTGTCCAGCTCCTGCTCTCATACACAAGAACACAGCAAGCACAGACACCAAGACCTTGTCTTGGCTTTGTCTCGGCTCTCATGGCCATGTAGTGAGAAGCAAGGTAAGAGGTAAATCACAAATTTTCAGACCTCTCCACCTAGAAGTATCTCTGCAACCCCACAAATCAGGGTCTGAGAAAGGTGGCAGGAGGGCAGCTGAGCAAGGACGAGTTTGGCCATGCTTACTGACCATCCCCAGAGTGACTGCTTTGCATCTCTTCTTCACTCAGAGGAGGTTGCTGGCCTTCATCAGCCCCAAGAAAACTTGGTACACAATTATTTCTTCAGCCTTCACATATGGTAGGACTGTTCAAATGCTTCTGATTCATTGTTCTCATGTAATATTCTTTGTCCTGGTCCTGTTTACACTCTCTGCATAAGAGTCCTTGCTCCTGATGGGGGTCTCCAGCCTGCTCCTGCCCTGCTGGCACTGTCGTCCTGGGGAACATCAGATGTCCTGCACGAGCTGCTTGGTTCTCCATCAAAACACTGTTCCCAGCCTGCTTTGTCATGGCCCCAGTGCAGGTAGAAATCCTCTCTCAAGCCTGAGTGAGCCTGGGAAGGGGCCTTTAGTTCTTCACAGCTGAAAACATGGTGGGTTTGAACACACCCTCCCTGAGCAACCTGCCCCGAGACCACGCTGTGAAGAAGCATAAATTACCCAGCCAGTAATGCCGCCTGCATGGAGAGCATTAAATGACTCATTAGGCTTTTCTGCCAATTTGTTGGGGGTTTTAAAATGTTTTTACTATTATTTAGCTTCCAAAAGCATTTTTCATATCCTCTCATCTGCTTTTAATGGAATGCATTTAGTTTTCTTTTTTAACCCAAGATTAAGGCATTATTTTCTGTTTTAAAACCTGGGCTGGTCATTAACTCTGTCAAAGTTTTTGGTATGTCTGGGGTTTCTTTTCTGTGTTCTTAGGAAGAGCAGGACCTGAAGCAAGAATAGATGTCTTACATTTGTTCACTGTGCCTGCCATGAAAACCATTCCTGTTTGAAATGAAGTCTTGTTATCTCAAACATGCCTCTTACGTCTGTGGTGGCAGCTGCCAGGGAAAATGCATTACCCTTCCAGCTTGTGCAGGGAGGTTGTGGCTGTGTGTGTGGGAAGAGAGGAGTGTTTTTTCTGGAAGGACCCTTTACACAAGTGCAGATGCCTTTCCATCACAAAATTCCTGATCCTGGGATGAGGAACACCATCATGGAGTTTGTTTCTCAGGAAAATATGGGAGGAGCAGTTAAGATAAATAGTGTGATCATGTTGCATTTTTAGGCAGTCTCTACTGTCACTCAGCTCTGGCAAAGGCTAATGTGCTTTTCTGGTGGCACAGAGGGCCTCTCAGAGGAGCAGCACAGCCCTCGCTGCCCACCTACAGAACAGCACATCAAGGTCTCAATTCCAACCTTTCCCTAAACTTTTGCCAGCTCTGGAGATGGAGGCGTGTGTGGATGAGATGGGTGCCTCTCAGAGCAGCTCTCCAAATTACGTCATGGGAGTAAAACAAGGAATGCAGGCAGGACAGAGGGAAGAGGGAGGGAGACAGACTAAAAGGATGAACACAGAGGCAGACAGGGGAGAGGAGAATGACAGGATCCCAGAAGCAGAGGCAAAAAGAGAGTCTGATGCTGTCATCCATCTGGGAGAGTCAGGCAAAGAGTGTGGACATCCCAAGGACTGTGTGTGGCTGTGCTGGGACATGTGGGTGTATTTGCTATCTGACAGAGATTGCACAGCATCTTCATCATCCCTATCTAATATATTGATTGTGATTAATGCTATTACATGGCGTATCTGATTAATTAACAATGGCTTCCCACTTGCAACTGCTCGTAGCCCAATTAAGCACATCAGCTCTTACCCAGCAGATGGTGTTGCTGGTCCCCACAGTGGGCTCTCCACTGCCCACCATGGTGGCCAGGGCACCAACAAGAGGGCTAGAGGGGATGTGCAAAAACACCCAGTAGGTGGCAAACCAAGCTTTGCCACAAGAAGAGCAGAGTGGCTCATTGTGACAGCAGAAATTATAGCAAAGAGGAGGATGTACATCTGGTCAGGTGGAGGAAGAGACCTGGAGAAGTCAGAGTTGCCCATATGCAGGGCCTTCATCTCCTCACAGCCCCAGTTGCCATCTCTCCTTGTGACATTTTTTTCCATGGATGGTTTTTGATAGCTGATAACCCGTTTCCATGACAACCAGCCTCTGTTGTGACATCGGTCTTGAAACAAGCCCAGGTTGATGTTTTCAAAGTTCCCACATGTCTCAAGCAGTCAGAGGGCTGCCTTTGTGCTCTCTGCTCATCACTGGCATGCCTCTGAGGCCGAGAGGAGGAGGGTAGAGTTTCCCTCTAATGAGGGCAGTGGGTGCCTGGCTACATTTTTATGCATTAGTGAACCAGAGAGAGATTAAAGGAAAGAGGCTCCACTAAAGGATTAGCAGATTTGGTTATTCAACTATCTCTTTAAATTATTATCCCTAATTATGAGTATGATGAAAGTCCACTTGGTGAGGGATTACAAAAGAGCCAGATGCAGCTCTTGGGGCTCTTGTGCTAGAGCCTGGCTCTGAGGAAGATCTCCACATTGTGCTTTTGTGTGCTCCACTCTACTCTTTCTTGTTTGGTTGGAGAACAACTCCCTTAAAGGGGAACTGGGGTCCTGGTGTTCTCTTTCCTCCCTTCTGAAGCCAGTGAGGTGCCCCATGTGTGGGAGAAGTCAAAGGCAAGAAGGGCCCCTCTACCCTATTTGGCTCTTCACCATCTCCATTTGCTTCCATTTCTGATTGCACATGGTTTCTTTGTCTTCCCACATCACGACATGATCAGAACCTCACCTTTGTTTGCAAAAACCCTTTGGGGTCCTCAAATATGCTCCAGACAGAAAAAAATACTAGTATTTTAAATCCACTTAGTCTTTGCTACATACAGATCCTTCGGATCCGCAACGTTACTTTCCACATAAAGGGCTCCAAAGCAGTTTGCAAGGACAAGACTTGGGATCCTGCTGCTGCTGGAACTTGTGGTGGTAGGGAAGAAGGTCACTGCCACCAGAGGCACAACAGATTAAATGGGGCCAGACACTCAAAGTACTCTGGAAAAGGGTCAGCTGAAAGACAGGGACTTCTTCCTAGGAAGAAAGCTGAAATTTGGGCAGGAGATAAGGACTAACCTATGCCTGTAAAGTGCACACAGAGAGGTTTTAGGCCATTTTGGCCGTCATTTTGGGGTTCCTGAACCCCCATTTTCCTGGCAAGCTATCTCACTCTTTCCTGGAAGCCTGCAGGGTCTGGATTGAGAGTCTACCGTGATGCAGAGCTGAGCACTGGGGACCAGAAAGGAGCCTAAGCTCAGGGGTTGTCCTAATTAAGCTCAAACACCTTCTGGGATAGGACAAAGCTGAGCAGGACTGGGGAGGGGTAGAAGCATCTGGCATCCATGAGCCTGGGTTTTGTCAGTGTTGAAGGTACTAATCCTGTGGGAAGAGCAGACCTTGCTGACAGCAGGGAGAAGGACCCTACAACCCCATGTGAATCATGCATCAGGACAGCTCTTTGGGAGCCCCAAACCCAGTTGCAAGCAGTCTGGGTTCTCTTGTGTTGTGTTATGCTACAGGTTTGATTGAATAATTTCTTTTTTGGGTGTTGGATCTTTGGGGAGGTGGGGGGAGAGTAAATGGCTGGCAAGAATTCGAAACATGGCAATTAATAGGCTTACAGTGTCATGTTTTACAAGACTGTGTACACAACTTACCATAATAGGAATTGTAATTATAAGTTCTCCCAAATGATGGGGAAGGCACAGCTTTGAGAGTCAGAGTGTCTTATCCAGCCCACCTCACAACATCTCTTTGGGAAGAAATGAGCAGCAGAGCTTGGGAATGGCATTATTTTGGGGGACGAGTTGTTACATACGGGCATGGAGGAAACCTGGGTAGTCCCAGGTGCAGATGGGAAACCATATCCAAAACAGACATCATTATCACTATGAGGGTTACAGAGCTCGAAGTTACATGCTGGTAAACCACCCCAGTATTACCCACAAACAGTGATAACTGCAGCTTTGCTGACCTTCTTGCTGAGAAGAGAGGAGAGGAAGATCAGAAGTGAGGTGAGAAACTCAGTCGAGTCATGTGCTCTGCCAGTTTGTGCATCTGGTGGAATAAGATGGAATGACATGCAAGAAGCTCTACATAGTGGCGCAGCAGTGTGGTGAATTGAAAGGGCTCCCTGTACAGGGCTAGGGCCAGTGTCCCAGGCATCTGCCCACCTCTGTCACTGCCCTATCCACAAGGCATGGTGACTCCATGGTCCATGTGTCAAGGGGAAGGAATTTGGGGCATGCTTGGGGTGATTAATTAGTAACATCATAAGCCAATTTGGGGCTTCCTGCACAGAGAGATCAATGTCCAGAAGGGCTGGATTTTTGGAGGGTTTCAGTGTTGGAGGCCTCTCTGAGGCTGGCTGCAACATGAGTTCTTGTGCTCCTGCATGTGGCTGGCACTCAAAACTAGATCTCTTGCACTCCCATGGCCATGGGCTCAGTCACTTCCCAGCAGGCAGTAGGAGACCCAGGCTCTGCATCATTCCCTGGGTAAATGACACATCCTGAGCATTGGTGCATTGTCCCCAGCCTAGCTGGTGTGGGAAGCACCAGCTGGATAAATAAACTAACAAGCCTGAGAGAGGTGATCTGACCTGTTTCTATAAGCTTCACCTCACACCATTAACAGCGGAGGCTGAATTTTACCTGTTAGTTTGCAGTCCAGGGGCTGGTTTTGCAGTGCTGTTCGTGGGTTGGAAAGTTTAGATTCAGATGGGCTGACTGAACCAAGCCAACTTGCTCTGCAGCATCACAGTGATTTAGACCAGTTCCAATGTCAGTGTTGTGGAAGCAAGCACATTCATGCAGGATCTGCCACTTTTCTGTCTGCCAGTAAGCAGTGGAGCTTCCCATAAATTGTTCCATCACAGAAGAGTAATCCAAAAAGGTCTCACTTTTCCAGGAAAGAAGCCAGGATTTGGTTCCCCATAATGATCAGCCTTGGCATCACCAGGTCAATAGGGTCAAGCCAATCTCTACATTGTTTAGTTAGTACACCAGAGCTGTGACCTCTACATCAGTTTAGTTCCCAAATTAGAGGTCCTCTTAGCCAGTGGGATCACAAAACCCTTGGCAATCCAATCCTTTAAATAGGGCTGTGAAATGAACCCAGCAGTGCTCTAAGAAGTGGATAATCTGTGAGAAAGTCTGGGTGCAACAGGACTAAAAACTGCCAGCACAAAGAAAGCTGAGACTGTCACTGAGGTGGAACAGGTCCTGTTGGCAGGGGAGGTAGCACAAAATCAGTTTTCTTTAATTTCTGTGGGAGATACTCACTACAGACAGGAGCAAAAATGTGTCTTTCAGCTGACACCAATCATCAGTTACCAGGATTTTTATGTAAAGATCTGCACAAAGATGCTGCAATATTTGGGGGGTGCCAAGGACATAGTGTAGGCTAGATTTACTCTAATCCAGTTTAGGAGATAATTTTGTCTTTGTTGAGTTTGAAACTCATAGCAAGGGCAGAACAAAGCTCATGCAACACAAAGGCCTCACAGGGGAAAAAAACAAACCAAAACCAAAAACACACAACAGGTGAGCAGCTCAGCATGGGGATTTTTTTTCCCTATTGTCAAGCAACGATGGAAAGCAAGTCTTCTCCAGTTCCTGATGTGCCCACCTTCCTGCCAGGCTGCTCTGTAAAATCTCTGCCCACAGCTGAGACTCCTCACTGTGTTCAGTTGTTGCTCCTGCACCACTCCAGCCTGGACCTCTTCTGTCATGTTTACAAGGCAGTGATGGAAGCCTGATTTGTACCTCTCAGCTGAGGAGCTGGGACTGTGTTTAATGACAATGAAGAGTTAGGAGCAAACATTGCCTTGAATGAGATCAGTAGTTATAATTTGATGTGTTTTTTTCAGCTAGATTTATACTCTTGTCCAACCCCACTCTGTATCTGGAGGTTACTGGTGCAAATAATAAATAAGCAAAAACCTGGGCTGGGATCTCTGCATTTAAGCAGAAACCCACTCCCTTTTGGACTAATCTTCTGATGGCCAGCAAGGAATGGAACAACTTCAAACTCCCTTACCCTTAAACTGACAGCTTTTCCACCATGTTTTAGCAACAGCATTCAAAGTGACCCTCTTGCTAATTTAAATATTTCACAGCTTGGAGGGTCTTAAATGAGTTGTGTGTTGTGAACAATAAATTACATCAGAGTGTGGTGCAATTGGTTTCAGCCTACACATGAGCACTCCTTTTCCTGAGTCAGCAAGTTTTCCCAGATAACTTTTAAGGCATTAGTGTTTAAATGTCATCTGCACAGATCTGGGACCTGTCTCTTTTGAATGCTGAGGTCGATCACTGCCTACAGAATGCCCGCAAAGCAATAAGGATTTTAGTTATTCACACTCTTTTGCAGGAAGATTATTGCTTTGTTCACAGAAGTTGAGCGTGGTTGAGGGTCTTACAGGGGAGTGAAAAATATGCCAGGAGGCTGCACTGTCTGATGGCTGGAACTCTGTACTGAGTCTTGAGTGCTGGGTTTAACTCTTAAATCCACCCTGAAGCATCTGCCCTTCCCATGCCTCAGTTTCCCCAGCAGTAAACTGGAGACAGTGGTTCTCCCTGCCTGTGAAGTAATCCTGAAAAACAACTTATATGAGAGGGGTTGTATTTTCAATATGGTGCTAATAAATACTGCAATACGAATCATTCAGTAGCCTTACATATAATTATATACCCTCCTTAATTATTGAACAACCGCTTTAATAAAACATGCAACAAATAATTCAAATCTATTCAAGAAAAAAAAATGTGCAAAAATCCTTCCTGTAAATATGTACAAAAAATAATTTGCGCATTATTTAAAAATCAGAGCGGTCCTTTGCTCTATCTATAGAGAATAATTGAATAGAAAAATATTGAAGTTAGTAAACAGCAAATTAATAATTCACATAGTATTTACAGTCACAGTACACTATATTTTCCACCAAGCGCATGTTCTATTTTCACTATTCAACCAAAGAGATGCTGCAATCTAAGACTTGTGTCTGGGCACTTTTATGAGCTGTTTCACGATGGGGCTGATGCTGCTGTGAGTGACTTGTCAAGTCCAGCTGACATTTGGGCCAATGGAAACCTGCCAAGGTGGAAAGCCAACCACTGCCTAGAGAGCTGCGACATTGCACCTCCAGATTCATGCCAGTACTAGTGATCTCATTTGCATGATCTGCATCCATTTTATGGCACACAAAGAAATCGATTGACCCCGAGATTAGCTCAGTTGGTTAGAGCATGGTGCTAATAACACCAAAGCTGTGGTTTGGTCCACATATGGGTCATTCACTTAAGAGTTGGACACTATGATCCTTGTGGGTCCCTTCCAACTCAGAATATTCTGTGATTTTATTTTATTTTCCTTGTTCCTAGCTCTGCAATGGCAGTTTAGGTGGTCATTGTCCTATATTAACATTTATCCTCCTCTAGAATTGTTTGAAAATCTATTGATTGGCCTGTATTGAATTGTGTGTTGCTCAAGAGAAATAAGAAGTCATTTAGGATTCCCATTTTAAGAGGAAATGGGGGTAGGACCCAAGTTTTGCCACAGAATTCATATGGGATTTTGATGAATCACTTGCAGCAACCTGAGCACAACCTGGAGCACACTACAGTGTGCAAATTTGGGGGGGAAAGGAAAAATCTGGATGGCCTGCTTTCCTGAGCCCCTATACCTGTTCACCTGGCGAGCAGTGCTAAGACGTGTGCACCTTCAGTACCCACATTCTGGGTGCTCAGAGCTCCTCAGTATTGGATCAGCAGCCCCATCCAGCAGTGGGCCATCACCTTTTCACCCTTGTTCCCAGCCATGACAGCAGGAAGGTGTCCTCATGCTTCACACACAGTGGTGCAGGAGGAGACATCCCAAGATGGGTCATTGGCAGCTGTGACCCAGCTGCCAGGCACCAGGCTGGAGATGTCATTAAATAGTTTGGATTGGAAGGGACCTTTAAAGGTCATCTAGTTCAATCCTTCTGCCAAGAGCAGGGACATCTTCAACTACATCAGGTTGCTCACAGCCTCATCTAACCTGACCTTGAACATTTCTGGGGATGAGGTATCCACCACTCCTCCGGGCAGCCTGTTTCAGTGTTTTACCATCCTCACTATAAAAATTACTTCCTTATATCTAAATTAATATAAATATTAATTGACTCTTCTTCAGTTTAAAACCATTACCCTTGTCCTGTCACAGCAGACCCTGCTGAAAAGTCTGCCCCAGCTTTTCTTGTAGGTACCCTTCAAGTGCAAGGCTTCAATGAGGTCTTCCTGGAGCCTTCTCTTCTCCAAGCTGGACAACCCCAGCTCTCAGCCTGTCTTCGTAGGAGAGGTACTCCAGCCCTCTGATCAGCTTCATGAACTTCCTCTGGACTTGCTTCAGTAGGTCCATCTCGTTGCTGGGGACTCTGGAGCTGGATGCAGTACCCCACATGGAGTCTGACCTGCTTGCATCTGCTGGCAGCCCCCCTGTAAAAATCAAATTCCTGCAGTCTCTGTTGGGGAGGCATTTGCTGTGGGGCAGACCTTTGCTTTCAGTTCCCCTTCCTACAAGAGACTCAAACCCAAGAGGCAGACAGATCTAATGTGGGCAACCCTCCAGGGAGGGTTTCAGTCCTGAATTCAGCAGCTTTTGGGTCACTTCAGTTCAGATCAGCTCCAATCTTCCACTTATTTTAACAACACTGCCAGGCATATCTCTAGAGTTCAGTGCATTTAGAAGTGCTAAATCTTGGGGGAGAGGGCCTTTTCAGAGGCTCTTTGAAAAGGTTTTTCTAAGATCTAGATTTATGTTGTGTCCCTTCCCCTTCTTCAGATCTGAAACTTTGGTGTTATCTCACTTCTCCAGGAGGTCTTATCCTCATCATGGTCAGGTGCTGCTTCCTTTCTGAAAACCCAGAGCATTCACAACTTCCATTCACTCAGGGGGCTGGAATCAGAAAAAAAAATAAAAAATACTGCTTTTTCCTTCCTAGCTCACTGGTCTAAATCCTAGTCAGCAAATGGCTCTGTAGGGTGATCCTGTCAGGAGAAGAACTGAGTCTTGTTTCTTGTCCTGAGCCCTGGACAAGGTGGTTTTGCAGGAGCAAGATATCAGGGTGTACTCACAGCAAGGTGTTAGTGGGGCAGGGTCGGAGTCACGGAGCTTTGAGGGAGTTGGGAGTTTTGGTGAAAGGGGAACAAGTGGTAAGTGGCTCTCCAACATAGGCCATGTCCAAGGAAAGGCCGGGAGCAAAGAAACTAACCTTCAGCCAGGAGTTTGGAATGGTAAACCCTAAAGAGAGAAGGAGCCGCATTGGCACAACTCAAACATCAACCTTCAGGGCTGCATCTGGATCCCCTGATGAGGGTGGGGAGTTAGTCACTGGAAATCTGCATTAGGGATTATTTCTTCAATCAGGTTCCTCCCATTTCTTCAGTCTTTCCTCCCGGGAGCCCCTGACTGACAGCTCTCCCGCAGGGATTCATGCAGCGCTGCCAGTCATTCTTTAGTGCCAGAGACATTACAGCTGACTGCAGCCACTGATGGCACTGCAAAGGAGCAGGGCGTGTCTGAGGGACAGGAGGTGTTTTACTCCGTCTATCATTTCCCATTCTTGCTGGGGCTTGTGTGACTTCACATCCGACAAAGACAGGGTATTGTCTCCAGTTCTGTGACCAGGTTTTAATGAGGCAATTCTTTTATTTCTGTTTTACATTTGTTGAATACCTGGATACAGAAAGGAGACATTGCACGAGGATTAAACCATTATCAAACCTGCCAGCAGTGGCAAGCTGGAGCTGGTTCTATGTTCCCTCTCCCACAGAGACTGCGATGGCTGCCTTTCCCCAACCTACAGTCATGAATGGGGATGGTCAGCGGGTTTGGAGTGAAGGTTGCTCATGAAAACCAGCTTCCTACCCTTGAGGGTTAAGACTGTAAGACCATGGAGCATAAAAGGCCACCAAGGTTTCACAAATGTTGCCTTGCCATCCCATCAAGTGAAGGGTCTGGGTACAGGTTATGACTGGAGACTCCACTGGAGGATCTTACATGGTGAGGCTGGTGGGACTGAGTGTGGAGCTGTGTTCAAGCACCCACTGATGCCAGCAGGGACTGGCCTTAGACTCCCTCAGATGAAAGCAGGAAACATGGATTATCCTGGTAACGTAGCATGGATGTATGTCATGTCCATCCTGGCAAAAATGACTCTTGATTCATCTCTGTTCATGCATTTTTCTTGGACACTCACATTAAGGTGTTTGGCATGTATTTAATATATTTAGCATCTGCTCCATGCTAATGCTACTGGGGGTTTTTTTGCTCATGAGGACACTAAAAGAAGTGAAGAGAGATATAGATTTTTTTTTTCTTTGGTCTCTAAAAAGTATGAAGGGCATTGTTCACATTAAAAATATATTTAAATCAACTGAAACAGAAAAGCCTGTGTCCCCCTTCTACATACATATAATGCAATTTCAACTACAATTTAAAAACAAGGAAATTATGCCTATAAAAGCTAATTATATTCAAAGACTATTAGTGTAAACGAGACATCAACTGATCAAAAATATTTTTGCATTTATAAAAAATTTAAATTCTAGTCAGCCTGACTGTGCAGCAAAAAGCCTAAAAATATCACTTCTCAGATTTCTGGAGACATAATCTCTGCCATGGAGATCAGAAATTTCCAGGTGCACGAAGGAAGGTGAGCACACTGCACCCCACATACCTTCAGAAACATCTAGAAACCAAGCACCACGTGTGGATCAACAACAGATATGGCACAGTGAAGAAATGTCAAGACCAACTCCTTTGCCATGGATAGTTAATGGTTATGCTACACCTCCCAGCCCAAGACTCTTAATTTGCATCAGTGTTGTCACATTAAAATACAAGTGTCCACGTCTGCCTCAACCTCCATTAGACACAGGGCTATAGTAGAGGCATCATCTCACCCAAAATAAATCAAATCAACCCTGTCCTCTCTTGCACTGACTGGCCCCTAAACCAGGAGCCCAGGGAGACAACCTCAGAAGTCTGCATGGGAGCACTGCACACTAGATGTGATAAATCCCACACTGTCTCCCAGTCAAACTGTATCTCTTGCTGTCAGTGCTGTTCTCAATGTTCCTCTCAATTTCAGGTTTTAAAAAAGGCTGATGTTGCTACTATCTATAGGTTATGCAAATGAGACATTTTCCACCAAAAAATACACCACTCTCCTTTGCTGTGTTTATAGAGAGCAAGAAGCTAAATAACTACCTCACCTGGCTCAGGGAAGGAGTGGTAGTGGGGACTTTAGGGTAGAAAGCTATAAAATCCGAAATCAAGAACAAGGAACAGTTAATTACTCATCACTTCTTCCAATACAAGTGCCAAAGGGTGCCCAGTTACCAGATCAAAAGGCAGCAAAAGGAAGCACAATGCAGCAGCTGGGCAGCTCACTTCCCTGGGATGTTGCAGGAGGCAAAAAAGAATAGAACCTGAAAGAGGGATCAGAAGTTATTAAACTCAGTGGTCCAGAAGCAGCCCCTTGCAATGAGCTGTGGTCTGACCCTGTTCTTATGAAGACTGTGGTTCTGAAACATTAACCCCCAACCACTTTTGCAACCCCAGAGGAATACTAATTAAAACAGATGTCCAGTGCAGGACAAACAGTGACCGGTAGTGGTGGGAGGAGGTTCAACAGATATTGGTGGCCTTAGAGAAACACCATCTTCTGTCAGAAAGCAGAGAGGCCCAGCTGGACTATAGGAAATGGGAAACTGCTCTGCTGCATAGCCTAGAAAAACCATTTCCTTGGTATTGCTCCTGACCCTGGTCTGTCTTACTAATATGATGGTCACCTCTGCAGGGCAGGCACAATCTTTCACTATCTGTCTGTTCAGTTCTTAGGAGAAATCAGCCTATCTCTAAGGCAGTGCCTCTCATTGTGCTTGCAATAGAGTCCTAGATTGGCAATAATTATGTCTATTCTGGAAAAAAAAAAAGAAATCCATTCCACTGTGTATTTTACTCGGCATATTTGAAGCTGTTCCATTTACAGACACCCTCCATGTGTCACTCCACTTACAGACTCTGATGCAGATGGTCCAATTATTTATTAATCTGGTTTTAAAATATCCTCAGTGCGTTTCAGCAGGAGACACTTTCTTCAAGGTCCCAATTTCAGCAGTCAAAAAGAGATTTGCTGTTGAATTTGCTGGAGAGCAAGATTGAGTCTTTTGTCCTTTCTGACCTTCCCTTTCACATACTACTAACATCTCTTTGGCCTGGGAGAGGCAGTTACTCTTGTAGTGCATTCATATTTTTTAAATGTCTGAAATTGAAGGGATTATACCTTAAATCTTTGGCTGCATCCCTAGAGTGCCTTCATACTCTCACAAGCCATGGCAGCATGGATAAGAAAAAGCATAAAAATTTATGTGAATTAACTGTTAAAGACCTGGAGGTTTTTTTGTTTTTTCTTTCTGCCATGTGTCCCAGAAGACTTGGAACATCTGGGACGTTGGCTGCAGGCCTGAGTGAACTGGTTTTAGTGGCAGCTCCTTGGATTTTGCCTTCCCTTCTTTCCAATTATGTGTAGCCAACCAGGTTATTAGTCCCATCCATACAACACAGCTGAATGGGGCATCATCATGACTCAGGGGTTTCCCTTGCTCTGGCATGGAGGATGTCTCACTGCAGAATAAGCAATTAGCCCATCTCCATTAGCCAGCCATCAAGCCACACTGAAACCCAAAGGCCAAATTCACCTAAACCATGGGGACTTCAAACATCAGCTCGGGGATCATGCCCTTCCTCTGCAAAAGCAGCACAATAAAAGTACTAGGAAATGCATGCACCACCTTGTTGCTTTTATAGCACCATTAGTTGAGTGCTGTTGTGCACAGGGGGATGATGCACCAAAGGGGTCCAGAAAGCACTTCGAGATCTCTGCCTGCAACTGGCTTCACAGGATGAGGTCTGAAAATAACCATAGCCTTCAAAATATGGCAAGAAGAAAATAACACATGCAAGACTTTCCTCTGGTGCATCTTGTGAACCTGAGGTCATGGTATGACACTGCCATTGCCACAGCCAGCCTGAACACATCTGGGAGAAGGATTGCCTTGTGCTGAATGGCACCAAGGGTATTTTAAAGAGAGGTCTTAACCTCTACTTCCCCTTCAGTGCTCTACCTAAAATGCAGAGGAGAGGCATAGAGGAACAGAGCAACAGTCTTCCCCAGGACAGGTCCTTATTTGGCCTTATATCCTCACCTGCCTCTCAAGGGTACCAGTTATTCAAATCCCATCACTGCAAGATTAAGATCCCTTTTGTTGCACCAAATGAGAAAATTCAGAAAGAGTTAGTTAATCAGTATATTTGTCTTACACCCATTAAATTATTATGCATCAAACAAGGTTTCCCCAGAAATAAAACTATAATTGTGGAAAACAAAAGGAAATGTTTGTTCAATTCCCTTTTGTAATGAATTCTTTGGACAATGCAACATTTGAATGGATAAGCAGGAAACAGGAATTAAAAAGAAGTGGAAGTCCTCCCAGTGCTGCCATCAACAGGGCAAACCCCTCTCCCAGTTCCACAGCTTAGAGCATCACTGTGTGGAAGTACTCACTGTGCTTTGGGTCTTGGAGGGAAACACAGACAAGAGGGACATTGTGCAGAATAATT